>JAPDSC010086878.1:0-26174 GCA_026290005.1 Latrodectus geometricus | reverse complement strand
TATGTACATTAATAAATCAAGTTAGTTTGACACTATTTTAAAAAATCAAAAAGAAAGAATATTTTAATTCTGAAGATGTTTAGTAAAATGACAAATTTTCACTAATTATTATGGATAATTTATGAAGTTTATAAAATTATAATGAATTGATACTAATTCACGATTTAAATAATAATTCTTATGAATAAATTTCTTACATGTCTAGTATTATTATCAGTACAATAAATTAAAATCTGATTTCGTTGTTCGGATAAATTTCTTGAATCCTTAAACAAATTAAGTCAAATTAGATACAATTTTAAAAAATATTCAAATTTGTTGTAAAATTTTGCTTTTGAATTTATTGAAAATGATTTTAATTAAATGATTGATTTTATTAAAGCTTATTGACAAGCTTTAAGAAGCAATGTTCATGAATAAAAAAAAAAAATTCATATTAATCTAGTATTATTATAAGTACAAAGAATATTAAAATCTATATTTTTAATTTTAAAAATATCTTATAATCCAATTTTAATTATGTTAAAAATTTTGATATTCCTGACAATACAATTTCTTATGAAATGATTAAATGACGAATTTTTATAAAATCTTTATTTTCATATTATTAGAATAAATATATACTTCAGATACAGAAAAATTTATATTTTAAGACAAATTTATACTTTTTTTGTTCTGCTTTGAAATTTAAAATTATATAATCATTTTTATATAATCATACACAAAAACGAATAAGAACCAGAAAATTCAAACAAATCTTTTCGTAAATTTTTATCGATTATATATGTGTATATTAGGCTATATTTATATTTTAATTTTCAATTTAACCCCAAAACAGTTATTGATGTATTTCGAAAGCAACAGCTTTAGTTTATTAAAAATTTAGTAAAAATGGTAATTTCCATTGAAATCATGTTGGATGCTTAAATTTCCAATCAAAATATAAATATTCAATATAAAATTCGAATTTTTTTGATATTTTTCAACAAAATTTATAAAATCATTTTAATATGATTCCTGTTTTCAAAATAACATAGTAAGAATTAAACTGTATTGTTATTTATCAGCTTTAATTTAAAATTTGAATATTTTACCAAAAATAGTTTTAAATAAAAATTATTAAAATTTAACTGGCATCACAATAAAAAGGTATAAAAGGAAATAAAGAATATTAGTTTTTCTTCGGATGGGAGCTTACGAATGAAGTTATTTGTTTTTGGGGAGAATAAAATTGTTTTAATAAAATATTTACATTAATAAAACAGTTTTTTACAACTTTTTCAAGATTCCTACAAGCTTCCAAATTATATAAAGAAGTTGTGTAATCGTGTTTTCTAACATCTTAGATGTTTCGTATTCAGTGGTCTATATTACACGTATATTCTGAGTATCTGTTAAATGCGTAGAATATTTTAATTTTTGTTATTTCATAAAATAATATAGATTTCAATTAAAAGTATTAGGTTGGGGAAAAAGTAATCCATTATTTTTTCGGTAGACGTCTGTAGTGATCGATATCTCGTGAGGTATCTATCAAACAATTTCAGATTTCTGCTCGTTGGAAAGGTGACATTTGACACTAAAATATCCTCTTGCGGTTTTTTGTTACATTAATTCAGTTACGAGTACAAGGTTTTAAAAATAGAAGACAACAAACAGAAAATTCGATACATTTTCGTTTTTCTCTTGTAACGGCGAAAAAGATAGCTGGGTGGCTAAAATTGTGAAAGGTGTTTATCGTCCTATATAAGACTGTAACAACCAGTTACGTACAATTTTTGTTTCGTCGATTCCGTTCGGGTATTTTTGATGTTAGAGATGCACCTCGCATGTGGATACAGCATCGTCGAAAATGTCTGTAAAATATCAAAAATGGTCGAAGTTAACCGCATGTCAGCAGTCGTAACGCGCAAGACCTAAAAATCTACATGAAAGCTGTTTTAAACCTTTTTTTACAAAGCGAATCCAAAAGAAGTTACATAAAGTTCACGTGAAAATATTAATGGTTATTTCCCCAACCTAATATTAATGGTTGTTTAAAGTCAAAAATGTTTTATGTGTCGTTCATTGAAATTACCCGCTTTATAGCACAACGAATATGGAGACGGTGTTGATTTCAACACCAGTTCTAGCAGGTAAACATGCTGGCTATTCTGGTTTCAATCTTGGACTTTAGGTTCCTAATGTTTGACACTTTCCTTCTGAGAGTAATATCTTTCATAAAGCTTGAAAATAGGAAGAAAAATAATCCATCAAAACTGCCTACAGTAAAAGAAAGCTATTTCATGAAAGCTACTTATTACAGAGCACTTAACGGCATATATTTGCTTTTATTTTATGAATTATTAAACATTAAATTGCGTCATTTCATTTTAACTTATAAACAATAAAGAAATACAAATGAATTACTTTGTTTGTAATAAGATTTTGTATTTAATTATAGTAATCTATTGTTTTACAATAATTAAACTTAATAAATATATTAATAAAATATATTTAGTATTTAATATAGAAGATTACCTTTTGAATTTTGTATATTTAATGCAATTCAATGGGACCCCATTTATTTTTCAGTGGTAAAAGTAAAACAGGAAAAATTTCCAAATACAACGTTAAGCGAAGAAAATCCCTCCACGGGAATTTCCCTACAAAACCAGAGAATATCCCCATACAAAAATGCAGATTCGGAGATCCTGTCGCAATTGCTGCTATGCGTTATTTTGGGATTTCTCAGACTACCAGGACGCATTATGAATAATGAAAAATTACTTCCTCGTTTTCTTTTTAGAACAAGCTATCTAGCGCTAATGGATAAGTGCCTCCCCAACACAGAAACCTTCGGTATTTTAGCACCTGCTATTCCATTACCTTAAGCGCGGTTGAAAAGCCACTATAAAAACACCCTCGCTGCTTATGAGTGGAAGGGGGGGGGGGCATGAAGAGGAGAGGGGGGCAGGATCCCTTGAGGATGTTTCCGAATCGAAATACTCTAATACCTCTCTTAATATAATTCGAGTACAGAGAGCTGGAGAGAGGAACGCACAGAAACCTACTTCCAGATTTGAATTCTTCGCCGAAAACACCATCAAAATTCTATTTATCAAGCTTAAAGGAGGTGTCCCATCTGTGTATTTGCGCCACTGCAGACCAATGGAGCTCAGAGCCAGAGTGGCTCATGTATGAGCCGAAGGCAACCAAACAAATCTAATTGCCCTGAAAAACAAATGCATGATACCTCTGTGGTAATTTGCAAATTTATAAATATGATTAGCATTAATTTTTCTTTGTGTAAAGAAAAAGTAGACTCTATTTAAACAAGGCTGTGAGATATTTCCTTCTGAAAACGATAAAAATAAGTTGATCTATAAGATGAGCCTTATAAATCGAAAATAAATATGACACGATTGAATTAATGCATAATTTATGATAGTTGTTAAATTTATTTAAGAAATTATTTTCCCATTTTTGTTTACATATGGGAAAGTGAGAATGATATTCTAAGTTGTAAAATAATTCCCGATGCAGACGATAAAAGTGAAGTTAGTTAAAAGACGAGCCACATGAGATGACTGAAAGTATGACGTAATTAAATTAGTTTGAATTTGAAGTGAAAAAGAAAAATAAAATATAAATAAAAGTTTCAATTTAATTTGTTTTATAGTGAAATAATATAATAATACATAAAACAGATTCGGTAAATTTTTTATTCTTAGTTTCCGTTGTAATTTTTGTTTCTATAGAGAAAAATACAGAATGTATTCTAATTGAGTCAGAAATGGCATGTTATAAAGTGAATTATTAGACAGAAAATTATTGAGATAATAATATTCAAAATAATGAATTTTCCAAAAAGAGGAGTCAAGAAATGTATTAATATGAAAGAATGACAAAAAGTCATTTTCCGTTGCCTGTTTTATGGCTAATTTTTTTTAACATTTTCATCAGGAGTAAATTTACGATTCAATAAGAAAATCCATATGTAAACAAACATTTATACCGAAATAAAAAAAAAACCTTCTTCATATTTTGAATGTACATTACCAGTGGAAATTATTTTTTTATCTTGTATATTCCACATAATATTTTCTGTTAATTTAATATTATTATATGAATATCTAGAAATTCAAAATAAAGAACTAGTTACTTGAAAATAATTCCTTTTATAAGGAACTAATAAAAATATTTTATCATTTACTGCATTATTAAATTAACTTCTTGTATTTAATCCTTGTTTATTTCAAAGACAAACTAATTTAATCTCATATTTATCATCGTGTTATGCTTCCCTACTTACAATCCATTTTATTTTTATCTTCAACATCAAGGGTTACCCCGCAGTATAGTAAGAAAATAGTCGATTTGTTTTCATATGTAAATAAAATTTAAAAAATAAATAAATACATAATGCATATTTGGAGAAAATATATTAATAAATATATAAAACTTTTCTTGACATTTCTGACACTAATCCATAATAAAAATCTATCATTACATTAATAAAAATCTATCCAAATTGAATATAAAAAATATATATATTCAATGAGGTAAATATAAACCTTTTCATTATATGTTCAATGAAAATGACGGAAAATAGAGACTAATCATCTTTTAAAACATACGTAATAAACATAATTTAAAAATATCTGGAAAAGTTCAAATATTTAATTATTGGGGGGGGGAGGGAGTAAAATCCAGTCTCTTCACTTTAAAAATGAAAAACCAACAGTTATGATTATAAAAGAAATGTTTATGAATGGGAAGATGGAGATATGTGTTACAATACAAGATAATAGTACGGTTGAATCTAGTTTTAACATTCAGAAGAACAGAGACTCTATCTCGAAAATCAATTGAGACATGCGAAAAAATCAATTAAAAGCTATAGAACTGCGGAGTAATTTTACTCCAAATAAGCGAGCACAGATTTAGGAGGAAAAGAATATATGCAAAGATTTTTGATCGAATACCTAATTAGTTACATTACGAAAAGGATAGAATAGAGCTACTAAATTTCAAGGAAATAATTTATTGTGTTACCATTTATTCGTTTTCCTCTCTAAATTTAAAATTAGCTTCTTTCTGAGACTTTATTTGACGTAACTATATGGGAAATCATCTATCAGTTAATGTTCACCATAGTTTTTTCTTTGTACGTCTCTGAAGGAGAATCTTGGGACTAAGTCATCATTGCTCTAGAACTTTACAATTGACTTTTTTTCTTATATCTTATTCAGTTTTTCAATATAAATCAAGATGATTCTTCTAATTTTCAACATTAGTGCTGTTGTAAACCTTATCATCATTTAGTGAATTCCCAGTTTCTTATAGCTTTACAACTTTTTAACAATCATAGCTTTTGGACAACACTTTCCTGAAGATTTGGTCACCTGTTGAAAAAGTTTTATGATAATTAATAAATCACGTCAAAACATAACAGATAATGATGTTTCTTGTTTTAAGAAAGAAATTCAAGGTACTAAAATTATATTTATAAAGGAATTTGGAAAAAGAAAAAAATTATATATACAAAATATTTTGTTGTTGTCTTGTGCCAGCTAGGCTGGTATTATGGGGTGCTCTGCCTCACGTTTCCAACTGAACCGTAATTTGGTGTGAAGTCCGACTTCCTCAGTACACACATGCCATAGGAACCCGTTTATAGGGTAGGCAGCCATTCACAACCCATTCATACAAAGAAAGGACAAAGACAGGAGAGAAGGAGAGAGAAAGTAGATTCATGCTCAAACTGGGATTCGAACCCAGGACCATCCCCATTCGCAATCAGAAACACTGACCACTGGACAGGGTGGGCGGCACAATACGTATGAAATGAATTTAATGCTTCTTGTTTGATCAAAACAAATCAAACAAAAAATTTTCACATACTAATCAAAATTAGAATATTAGGCATGCACATAGAATTAAAATATTTCACTACATAGGTAATTTTCTTAAGAATTGTTATAATTTAATTAATTTTATTCTGGCGCGCATTATTGCTCCATGTTCTAAAAAGCACTCATAAAGTAATTCTAAAGTTGCAGTTAGCTGTTGCTGCACCAACATGCTTCCCTGTACCTAACCCTAGGTTGGGCTCTACCAGTTAAATGAAAGTATCCAGGTGGGAGTCTTTGTAATTAAGAAACAGGGACCGAGCAGAAGACCCCCAAATATTTGACCCACCACTCCTAGACGTATCATTTCACTTGGAGGACATTGCAACCACGCCGAAATTAAAGTGCCCCAACCATCTTTAGTAAATACGACGGATCTACAGTTAAGCCAGGATTCGAACATACTACCTTCAAGTAACGAGAAAGACTCCCTAACCAACCAGCCACCGCAGGCAATGCGTAGTTAGTTGTATATGGCTTTTAAAACACATAGATTTCATCATATAAGTGATTCATAAATTTTTTTTTATAAATAAATTAATTTTATTCAGATATATCTAAAATATCTGTTTTCAGGAACACAAAAAAAAAGCATAATTTACTTTATACACAGTTAGAATTGCTTGAAAGATTAGATTCCCGAAAATCATTGCATTTTCGAAAGACTGAGTATATATCAGAAAAAGTTGACGCTTTTCACTAAATTTTTAGATGAATTTTTAGATTATCAGTTACATTGTCAGTATGATGCCTTCATATTATCTTAGATACCTCGGTATAATATTAGGTTGAGGAAAAAGTTATCCATTATTTTTTCGGTAGACGTCTGTAGTGATCGATATCTCGTGCGGTATCTATCAAACAATTTCAGATTTATGCTCGTTGGAAAGGTGACAGTTGACACTAAAATATTCTCTTGTAGTTTTTTGTTTGATTAATTCAGTTATGAGTACAAGGTTTTAAAAATAGAAGACAACAAACAGAAATTTCGATACATTTTGGTTTTTCTCTTGTAACGGCGAAAAAGATAGCCGGGTGGCTAAAATTGTGAAAGGCGTTTATCGTCCTATATATGACTGTAACAACCAGTTACGCACAATTTTGGTAACGTCGATTCCGTTTGGGTAATTGGATGCTAAAGATGCACCTCGCATGGATACAACATCGTCGAGAATGTCTATAAAATATCAAAAATTTTCAAACTTGACAGCATGTCAGCAGTCGTAGCTTCGCGCAAGACCTAAAAATATACATGAAAACTGTTTTGAATCTTTTTACAAAGCGAATCTGAAAGAAGTTACATAAAGTTCACGTAAAAGTAATGGATTTCTTTTCCCCCATCCTAATATTAATTATCTTGTAGACTGGGAAAAAATCCAATCGAAAAATATTTGTGGTACATATTTCCAAAGTCTGAAATGATTCTACATTTGAGCAATTTATCATGAAGGATAACACATGTAATGTGAAATTAATGGTGAAGTTGTCATAATTGACAGAATCTCAAGTTTGTGATGCCCACTTTATTTGAAGAGAAAGGTCCCAAGCTCGATTCCATCCACTACTGAAATATGGAAAACAAATGTTTGGTACCACTTAATCAACAGTCTATTTAAAAGCATTTGAACTGAAAGATATTACGAGGCATTTAAATAACAGCCATCCCTGGTTTTCCGGGAGAACTCTCAATATATATATCCATAAATCTAAAGGAAGAAAACCTGCAAATTACGGGCACACTCAAACGATAGGTATGGATATTGGAAGCAGAATGATCTTTATGTCCTAATATTCAACAAGTGGTTTGAATCGACTCTGGTATCTCTCTTTTGGCAAACGTGATTCTATCGCTAGATTATGATAAACATAGGACATGAGTGTTGTACTTTTGTTTTTTGAATATATTTTCTGCTAGGGTGAGTGCTTGGCAATTTTCCATCTTTTTCATTAGCCAATGAAAATTCATCATCAATGAAAAGTCCGTAGGCAATAATATGTATTGAATTTTAAAAATCCTTACAAGAATCTTGAATTGCTAAGCGAGGTGTTAAATTTTTTTAAAATGCTTGTATAGCGTAAATAATCAACTAGCGGAAGACTTCATGATTTCCCTTCGAGTAAATGGATTCAAATTTTAAATGTGTGTATTAAGCTATTGTTATTCCACACTGAATCTAAGAACCATGAATTTGAAAATGTGAATCCAAGTACTGTATCCAGTTGCTATGCATTAAATAGATTCCATTACCATTTACCGAGTTTCTTTCAACAAAGATTCAGATATCTAATCAGTGGTTAGCCTTTTTGGACTTCAATTCAACAGGTCATGAGTTTGATTCCAACCTTCGTTATGGACGTTTTCGCTTGAGTTAGCTCTAGTGCGTAGATATTGACTGTATATCGACAAACCAAACCCAGAAATCTTGATATATACGTTTTTATCTCCTAAGATTTTAATCAATTATCCCTTATTTTGAAAATGATAATACGTCGTTTCATTAGCAGTTATTCTTTCTAGTCCAATGTCAAATCTGATTTGTTTGAATAAAAAATTAAAAATACATTTATGTATCATAAAAATTGTGAATGAATCTCTTTAGTTTGCATTGAATTTTTGCCGTTCTTTTTTTGTACAAGTAATGTATGAAAATAATATTAACATTGCTAGTTTGATAAAAATTAATATATTTAAAATATTAATCTGTAAGGATTAATGGGAATATAGTAAATTAACTAATGTATATATTATAAATATTTATTCTGAAATGGGAATCGAACTGTAAGTTATTGAAACGTTGACCACTGAGTGAAACATAGATGTTTATCAATGTCTTCTATTGCTTTTTCTTTAACTTTTTTTAAAGCGACCATTTTCATTTAAGAATATTTTTTATAATTGTTAAATTGTTAAGAATAATTCGAGATACATTTTTTCTCAAATTCATTAATGATACTAGAGTAAATATGATCTGGAAAAAAAGGAAAGGAATGGATTCTGAATCATTGCAAATATTTGCAACTTAAGAGTGAATCGAACTTAAGAGCTGTTGAATTGAAAGTATGAGGGTTAACCATTCATTCAGGGAGCATAATTCATTATAAAATATATTAAAAAATTAATAATTCTGGAATTATTTTTGAAAAGAGAATTTTTACGTACGTTTCACAGACACAGATGCACTAGAAAAAAAACCAATTAAAAAAAAAGCTAAAATGACTTAAAATTTTAGTTTCTAATAAAAATCAGTATGATGATTCTTAAAATAATGCATTAAATGAAATGTTATTTTCTGAGGAGAATTCTTTTGTGAGAAATGTATACAAACTTAGCAGCCTGCCAAAACTTTTTGGGATATTCTTATCCTTTTTTGTAAATATATTGATTTTTTTTTGCTATTATAACATGGTTTCTACGGGGCAATTGTTTCTTATAATAAGTATTACGACAAAAATTTAAGATACAAAGCTGGTTCTTTTGTCAATTAAGTGTTGCTTGCTTATGTTTTTGCCAATTACATCATTTTATTTTTGGAAACGATGGTGGTGATTTCTTCTTTTCTGTATAGTATTATTTTAACTCCGCAAAATTACTCTGAATGAATGTCTTTAAATGCTTAAATTTTTTTCACTATTTATTGTTATTATTATAATATGCTTCATACCTGACACTTGTCTGTTGAATAAATATTCTAAAAATGATGAAATATTTTAAAAATATAAAAATTCTTAAATTGATAATCAAATTGGTGACGTATTTATCTGCATTATAGTTTGAAATCTGGTTCTTATCCGAATTTGGCGATGAATTTATCAACTCCAAAGGAGGATCAGTCAGGTGGGTTGTTCGTTGAGAGATTAATGAGTACTAGTGTACCCCAGGATCCCACTGTTCCCCACACTTCCCACTCGAATCGCCGCAGATTGATTTCGGGGGCTGTTCTTACTAATCCCCGTCTTATCCTACGTCACAAAAGATGGATGAATCCAAGCTTCCGTTTTTTTTGCCATTTGTTTTTCTTCGGCGGCGGTCGGGTTTTATAATGGGGCGTGCGCCCCAAAGTGTTAGATCCCGCTAATCAGGAGCTTAGATGCCCTTCGGTACGTGGAAGGAAAAGGGGAAAAAAATGAAAAACGGGTTCTTAGGGTGCTATCGCTTATGCTCAAAGAAAGCAGTGTAATATAACCACTAACAGCCCATTTTTCTTATGTTTAGTTGTTAGCGTAAAGTGAAACGAATTAGAATATTTTATATACAGGAGTTATGGGATTACATTTTATATATTTTCATTTAGAAACAGAAGGTTATTGTTTTCTACGATATAGTTATGATATAAGACTTAGTGAGATAAATGAAACTCAATCTAAGACACATTTATAATATTTAAATATTTTCATCATATGAATTTTATATTACAGCTAAATTGAAGAAAGCTTAAAAATATAGATGCATTTTTTAGAATGATGGCTATTTTGTGTGTTTATTTCACGTATTATCTAAATTCAAAATTTATCCAAATGTTTTCTTATATCTTGCTGTACGTAATTTTTTATGTTCTTTTCATGTTAATGAACACAATTATAACCAACCATTTATTTTGAAAAAGGATATAATATTTTCATTATTATCATAAAAATTTAATTATTTGTTTTTCTTACAATGAATAAATAGTCTCTACATAAAAATTAACGGTTGTCAATGAAAAAGTTCATTTTAGTTTAGTTTATAGTGGACGGTGCAATTTTTAGTTTATAGTGCAATTTTTCAGATAAGACTTAATTAAACTAGGATTCAAATTTAAATTAAGTTAAATTAATAAATTGTAATTTAAATTAGATTCTGAAATATTACAAATATTAGGTTGGGGAAAAAGAAATCCATTATTTTTACGTGAACTTTTTGTGACATCTTTCAGATTCGCTTTGTAAAAAGGTTTAAAACAGTTTTGATGTAGATTTTTAGGTCTTGCGTGAAGCTACGACTGTTGACATGCTGTCAAGTTTGATAATTTTTGATATTTTATAGACATTCTCGACGATGTTGTATCCATGCGAGGTACATCTCTAGCATCCAAATACCCAAACGGAATCGACGAAACAAAAATTGTGCGTAACTGGTTGTTACAGTCTGATATAGGACGATAAACACCTTTCACAATTTTAGCCACCCGGCTATCTTTTTCGCCATTACAAGAGAAAAACGAAAATGTATCGAATTTTTTGTTTGTTGTCTTCCATTTTTAAAACCTTGTACTTGTAACTGAATTAATCAAACAAAAAACCGCAAGAGAATATTTTAGTGTCAAATGTCACCTTTCCAACGAGCATAAATTTGAAATTGTTTGATAGATACCTCACGAGATAGCAATCACTACAGACGTCTACCGAAAAAATAATAGATAACTTTTTCCCAACCTAATATCTTTACCTATGATGGTACTCACAATCGAACCTATAAGCTAACAAAAAGGAGAATATTATTCATTAATGTGAATGCTTACGTAAAAAATACTATTTCTTCTCTATATATTAATTTTATCAATTGATGTTTTAATTTAATTATTCTTAAACCTTATACAATTTTCTTTATTTTGTGAAATATAAAACAAAAAAGCTGATGAAATAAATGTAATTTTGTAACCGTACGTGGAATATAACAGGACCGGCATGCTTTGAAAATTATTATTTAAAACACTCACAAAAATAGGGCTCAACAAAAGAATAGTACAAAATAATACAAAAAGAGATAGATGACAAAACTTGACTTAAAACTGGATAATATTTTTGCAGTTTATTTCCTGGAGACTGTTGATCGACTGAATGTTTTTTATTATTGTTGCCATTCAATGGCAGCTAAATACCTTTGGCCATTCTGTCTGATAAAAAATTCCTGTTACAATATAATGTAAATAAATGAATAAGTAGTGTGGAATTTATCTTTTTCCTTGGAACTTTTCAAAGTATTTGAAGTAATTTTCAAATGCCGGATTAATTAGAATTAATTTAAATTGGAAATTGAAACAATTCATCATAGAATTGAGGAAACTTTCGGAGAATGTTTTCTATTGCTTATAGAATGATCTAAAACTGTTGATATTAAAATATATCTTAATATCGCAGTTTACTCCTAATTTGGACAAAGAAAATAAAATCTGAAGTAAATATAGACATTTATGCATATAAATCTTAAAAATTTTTCATAGTCCCGTGATTACAAGGCAAATGAATGATGAGTGCGTTGGCCTTCCACAGGTTAACAGTTTGCCAGTTTATGAGTTTGAGTCCTACATCGGGTATGGATGTTTACTATACATTTCAAACTAGAGGTTCCGCCTAATTGGCTACCATGTGGTAAATTAAATGATTGATTGGAAAGTAAATTAAATACATTCCACATTTCTCCTCAGCATTTGTTTTAGTTTGAAGAATATACAAGCATGAATCTGATTCAAATAGGAAGAAAAACAGTTTATCCTTTTAATTATAATGATTAAGTTTCATTAAAAATTATCAAATTTATGAAAATTTTGAGATTCATTTTTGATTAGACTACTTTTTTATATTTTTATTTAATGTCCCATTGAAAATATTGCGTAAAATAAACAGGTTTTAAGAAACAATTTCCGAATTAGAAAATTTTAACAGTATTTTTAATGTACTTTTAAATTATTTTCCAAAAATAAATGTGATTTTAACAGTTAGATTATGATTTTTATTTTTTCCCCAAGGTTTTTCTAATTTTTTAAGTTCCTTTTTGAAGATTATATACGCGTGAATCGCATGAGAAGCAAGAAGAAAAAATATGTTTATTAAAAGAAGAATTTACAAAATTAAACATTTTGGTAAACTTTCATAAGACATCGCTTACACAAAATTTATAAAAAAAAAGGAAAATTAAAAATGAGATTAACTTATAAATTAATATTCTTATTTTTCTTCACTATAACATTAAATAATTTTATGAAATCAAATCTGAATATTCAATAAAAAGTCTAGAACGCAAAGAGTCACTTAAAGATATTGTTAAGGAAATTCGAAACCATTTTTAAAATATTAATCCCATTCCAACTCTTATTATATATATATATATATATAAACACATTTACTTGGCGCAATTTTCCAAATTAATTTAATTTCCATATAATTTTCAATTTTTTCGCATATGCAATATTTTTTTATAGGCGAGACTTTGAAAAAGTCGCCAAGGGTGATCGTACAATGAATTTTTACCATATATATATATATCATAACGATGTATAGAGTTATTAAGTTAGTTAGTATGCATGTATAGAGTTAACTCAAAATGGTAATAGAAAACATTGGAATTTCCACTTTGTATTTTTATAGTATAGAAAATGAAAAATGCCATTTTTTGGGCTAAAAAATGAAAAAATATTGCACATTTTCGGAACAACTTTGATATACCTCCCCCAAAAATTAAGCGCCAAATCTGGCACTTTTACGGACTTTTTAGTGTTACTGTTTTTTATTTTGGTGTTACCAATTTAGGTTTTTTCTGTTTTTATGTTTTTGCTGTTGCCAAATTTAGTATTTTCTTGTATTTTGTACCATTTTCTGAGTTCTTTTTTAAGTTTTTTTATGTATTAATTGTTTGTATTTAGCGAGAATCCATCTTGGAGAAAAAAAAAAAAAAAAAAAGGCGCCAAGACAGGTATTATGGTTGGAGAAGAAAAAAAAAAAGTCGCCAAATTTCCGATTTGGGGGGTATATCAAAGTAGCTCCAAATTTTCAAATCTATAAAAAAATTTATAAATTTAACTCCTATTTTTTTTTATTTTCTATTGCACTGGAAAATACAAAAAAAAGAAACTTATTTTGTGTCACATAAAGGAACTTACAAGCCTCAAAACCAATTTTCAATAAATAGATCTGATTCTTACATTGAGATCGGGTCTTCCTTCAGGGAATTCAAATATTTCCTTTGGGTGCGAATCGCGCTTAATACGATAACCATATAGAGAAGGACGTGACAGAAGATTTCTCCGCAGATTAGTGGTCAACAAACACAGACCGACCAGAAACAGTGGCAAGGACACCCCATATTCCTTTTGAGGTGACACTTTTACGCGAGAAGAATGTACCCCGAACACATGTTAGCAAACTCCGGATTTTCTCTGGGCAAACACCAGTCCTTTCGATTCAGATCGGTGCTGGGCTTGCAAATATTGACTTCCTCAAAATAGAAGCGCAAACCCTGTGGAAATATGATCCATCATCAATTCCTACCTTTTTTTTATAACGACATTGAAAAGTTCGTGAGAAGTTGCTTGAAATAAATTTAAAGCTTGGTTCATCAAAAGAAACCGACATTCAAAAAGCGGGAAAATAGATGCTCATGTCAGTAAATATTGTGTCAATGAAAAACCAGATGGCGCAACAAACACTTTTATGCTAAGTATCAAACGATTATCAAAATGAATCGAACAGAAAAATAAATTTTAACCAGGAATATGAGATTATTTAAATACATGCGAGAAGTAATAAAAATTTAAAATAAAAACATTTAAATCGTCCTTGCCGATTTAATCTAACCATAACGGGGATGTTATGATTAATTTATTGCTCGCATAAACAATCAAATATTAATATTTAATGTGCTGTACATGTTACATGAAATAAATTTATCTTTACTTAATGATTCATAGATGTTTATTTTTTAATTACTTTATCAAGAGAGACAAATCTCCAATAATATATAAAATAACCAATCCCACTAAGATATTGGCCAACATTTCCTTTCCAACTGCTCACTGAAGAGCTCATTCCACTGACAAGTTTAGTTGTTTTTGATGGATGGATAATAATATATATTCAACATTATTGGTGAAAACAATTATTTGCTTAACTCACAGACCAATTATAAGTAAAATAAAGTGACGTACACATGATCTCAACTGTAACGAAAGAAACAACAACTTTATGGTTAATAAATAAAACTAATTGCAACATAGTTATTAATATTGATATATTTAAAATAACAGGAAAAATCCCTTGATATAAATTTAAAAAATGCATCAGAATGGAAATACTTAAAGCGTTTGGATTTATGCTGATGTCTGTAAAAATGGTATCAATGAAAAAAGATGGCGCATAAAATATTTCTCTGTTAAGTATAAAATGATTATCAAAACGAGAAAAATAAAAATAAATAATTATTAAAACAAAAGAAACAGCTTTTTGACCACAAGTGAGTTTTCATTCTTGTTGAAAATATCACTGGATGATATAGGTGTCGACAGTGTCACTTGATAGGGGATCAAAATTATGATATGGTTGGCTGTTTTGATCAGCAGAACGTGAAAACCAGAAGTGCTTCAAGGCATTTTTAGTATACGTTGCTGGATATGACATCACAACTAATGTCGTCTAGTTTGTGCGAATAAGTAGACGACATTAGTTGTGACGTCATATCCAGCAACTGTTTCCAAACATTTGCTGTTAAGCGCCATTTATCATTGAAACTGCCATAGACTTCGGTGATAGATTTTTAAATTGTTATTTTTGAAATTGATATTCATTATTTAAGGATAACGTGTTTGATAAAACTTTTAACCATTTGTTTGCTTAACCTTTGATTCTCGCCAAATTGAAGTCACAGTTAATCACCAAGCTGGGCAAAATCCAATCGTATTCTGGTTGCAACAGAACAATTTATTGTTTTGTGACAACAAAAATCACCAATAAAATCGATAGCCAAACAAAAATCTCCAAGTTTGTCAAGAAGACACTCTTAAATACAATATTAAACAAATGTTTACATTGTATTTGTTTGGAAACAGTTGTGGATATGACGTCACACTAATGTCGTCAATAGACTTATTAAAATTAAGTAATTTATTAATTTTTAAATATTTAGTTGGTTAGTAATTAATTTAAACTCTATTTTGCTAATATTACCAATGTAAAAGTTAAATAAATGATGCACTAATATATATATTGACACATTTTATTTTATAAATACCTAATAAATAATAATAAAGACACAGAAATCTTTCCTTAATTTAAAAATTTTCCAATAATTGAATAAGTATCACATTTTGTGTTTGCTGTGTATATTGAAGAAATATTTATTCGCACAAACTGGAAGATATGTATTCTGCAATAAACATTCACAGAAATTTACACCAAAAGTACAATTTTACAACTGCATCTGATTTTACGAGTTTAGTTTGGAGTGGAATACTTTATCTTTTATTCCCTTCTCTCTTTTCTTGTTTTACGCGGAACATAACAGTAGGATTCGCACCTTTGTATAATTTAAAGTTTAACTGCAACTGTAGCTTCTTTCTTGGTTGTAAAATCATGAACTATAAATTCTGGGAAGTTTTTGTCTTTTCTTGTTTAAAATATACCATTTTTCTGCCATTTTCAATTTTTTAATTATTTTTTAATTTTACAAAGTAGTTAACTAAGATGAAATATGTTGATTTTTTTTAAAGAAAAATGTCTTTTAATTTAAAATTTGATTCAATTTATACAGAATTTGTATATTATGTTTCGTTTATATTAATACAAAATTCAAGAATAAAGCTTGTGTATAACTTAAACAAGATAGCAAATTTTTTTGTCAAATTTTATCATTTTACTTTAATAATCTTTTATTTTCAAAATATTATTCAAATATAAATGAAAAATAAAATATAAGAGATCTATCGAGTGTAATGGATTGGAACTCTGATAACTTTTTAATCATGAATTACTTTTCCAAATATAAACACTAGATGGCAGTAGGTGCGATTTTGATGTCAATATTAGTTGGAGATATTTCCCCCCCCCCTTTTCAAATTATTAAATTTAAAGCTTGAAAAATTTCCTGTACCACGGATTAGAAAGCAAATTTGACTCAAAATTTCATTAATTCCTTAAAATTTAATTTTTACAAAATGTTCTCTCATAATTTTTAAGTATTATATAAAAACAAGCAATTCATTTAATTAAATTTAAGTGTTTTAATAATACCACATTGTGTATTCTAAATTCACAACGAATTGTTTAAGAGATGTTAAATGAAAGGAATTTAAACGAATATTAGAGAAAATATTTAGAAAAATACTTTGTGTTTATCATTCATATTTTCTTACACTATATAGATAATTTCAATACGCCAATTTATATTGTGTTTATAAGACGAAAGTTAAAGACCATATACTTTTATTCTGTTCTACAAATTTAATTCTTATTTTGGATTTAATCTTTCTTTTGTTACTTTCTTAGAAAAACTGATTAAGAATTTTTTTTTCTTAAATTTTCCAAACAATTGTTGAGATTCATATTCAGATTGAAATTTAAAATATACTATTAATTGGAATTCGATATTTTTGATTTGAAATATATTTTTGTGATTTAGAATACTTTCCATTTATTTTTGTAAAAGATTATATGTATCGGTACTTTTTGCAGCACGTTTCCGGTTGCTTATTTATGCCAACTGAAGCCACTAACACAGCCAATCAACTCGCAATTTTAATTTTCAAAGACAAAATAAAGACTGTTTTAAAATCTGGTAGAATGTTTTTAAGGAACAGCATTATTTATTTATATAAATTTAATAATTAATCTACATATTTTTTTGATATGCGGGTTTATTTTATTTTTAACCAAATTCCTATTTATAAACTTGAGATTGCTTCTAAGTATATTAATATGATGTTTATTTGTTGAGTTTCTAACTGTGTAAAATGAAGTGTAACACGAAAGAAAATTTTAATATTTAAATATTTATTCATTTATATATTTTTTTCAATAAATTAAATAAAATATTTAATTAATAAATACTTTAGAAACTTTTATAATTATTCTTACCGTGTGTTTAGTGAGATTTACATCTAATTACAATTTCAAAAAAGATTCAGTAAAAAATGCCCATATTTTGCAATTAAATATTGCTAGCTTTCTTCATCTATTTATATTTTGGAAAGTTATAATGAAATAATTAAGAGTATTGTAAACAACTCAAGTTTTCTTAATACTATATTTAAGATAGTTCTTTTTGAAAATGATTTTGGCAACAGTTTTATACTCCAAGATTTTTATGCATCGAATTTCATATATAGAAGAATTTTTCATTAAGAGTATTTTTAAATGGTACTGAAATCTTAAAGCATTTATTAAATATATTTATTTTATAAAGATTAATTTTTTAATAAATTCTTTTAAAAAAATTTTTAATATTCAAATATTAAAAATAATATAAGCATAAAAAATTCTTTTTAACTTATAAGTGATTTTAAAAGAAAATTTTTTTATAAATATCTTTATATTTTTTTAAAGTTTTGCTATGTTTCAATAGTTTCGACAGATAAAAACACTTATTTTCCAGATTGGCTGCATTTTATACAAGAATATGGAAACTAAATTAAGAAATACGTCTTATTCAGAAGATGGAGTTCTAGACAGACCAAGCCAAAGATCATCAAGATGAGAGGTTCTATACACGTTAAAAGTTCTGTAGCATCCTATTTTGATTTTCTAATGGGGCGTACTATGGAGTAGAAGGTATCAGTTCAACTGTACACTTTTTCATTTTATTGTAATTCCAAAAAAAGTTGAAGTAGCTGTTTGACGCACACACCTGTCAGGGAGGATTTTAGGGAGTTTTCCTAGTTTCCTCCCTTGCGACACATTAATATAACCCAATATCTATGAAAAGTCCTAGTGGATGCAAAAATGCCTTACAACAGTCTTCGATCGTGAGGGTATCCAGTATGTGATGTCTAAACGAAGCTAATTAGTCAGGGGTCTAAAATTTAAAGTAAATTCCAAGCCATATTTCAAATGTTTATGCTGTAGGTGAGAAATAGACCTACAAAATCTTGAACTGAAAACCATTTTATTGACTATTCATTTAGCAAACTCAGCAACACGAACAAGAGCACTATGAATATAAGTTATACAAAATGATGGTGCAATTTAAGAAATGATATCCGTATCAAGGATGTGATCGATTTTACGAGAAATTCGAGTAACAGGTGATCACAAAGCCAATATTAAATGTAGTAAAAATTTAACTATAATATATAAGTAAGCTTAGATTATTCATTAATAAAATTAAAAATAGCATCAGTAAAATTTGTCTCCAAAAACGAAATTATAATAAATATCTGATAACTATATATATCAATTCGATTATTAATTTCCATGGATATATCTTTATTAAAAATACAAATTGGTACATGCTGTACAACAATTTTTTTTTCTTTCTTATGGTGGACACTGGGTGACTAACCCTATGCCACAACAAGGCCGGAAACTATTACTCATTTACCTTTACTCTGTGGGCACATGTGAACCAAATCACGGAGCTTGAATCAAATCACAAATTAGTAACATTACCCACGTCACACCACCACAAGTTTGTTTATAGAGTGGGCAATAGTCGTCCATCATCTCAGAAGAAAGGACAAAGAAAGACATAGAGAAGAACATCCCTGCCCGAACCGGGATTCGAACCCAGAACCAACAGCCTAGAAGTCAGGAACGATAACCACTCAATCACAGGCCTGTTTTCAACATATATCTTATATTCTCTCTTGACGATTGTATTGTTATGATATGCTTCAGTCTGCCGATTGAGGATCAATAAAACATATCCATCCTCATCGTTTGAGTCATGATCAAGTGACGAGGTCGATGTCTGAACCAGCACTGTTTTCCCTCCTCACACATGATTAAGAGGATTATCATTGATCTGTAATTTACTATCCATATTATTAAATATCTAACTTAATCTAAAGCATGTTAACAAGTTACTTATAATTGTAAACTTGTTCTATGCATATCTAGCCCAAAATTTCTCTACTGAAACTAAGTTATTTTTAGGAGAATTTTTCAGTTAAAAGATAAGTATATGAAATAAACTAATTTGGAGAATGTAAATGCGTGACTATTATTTTTATTTAGTGTAAGAATTATATTTTACCATTTATTTAAATTGTCAGCCATTGTATTTATAAATTCATACAAAATATCAGAAATATTTCTAAATATACCGGCTGAGATTTACTGTACGGTCACTGTTGGCGTGAATTTTCACATTTGGCGATAAATAACATTTTCTGGCAACCCCACCAATTTCGACCAATCAGATCCGACCGCAGATGAGAGATTCCGACCAATCAAGCAATATTTTTCAATATTCTGTTTATTTTTAGACCTCGCTTGTGCAAAATGGCAAGAATTTTGGCGACTTTTTCAAAAAGTCGCCAGTAGCGACCGCATTGTAAATCTCTACCAATATATCTTTAATAGTATCTAATCTCTATCGTTTTAAAAATAAGCAAGTTGTATCTATAATTATTTTTACTTTAATGTGTGTGTCATTACCACTAGTAAATAAGAATTTATTAAAAATATTATATGCGGTTTTAAAAATCTGAATTACTTAGGATTTATAATTTTTTTTTTTTTTTTTTGATAAAGAATCATAAGAACCTGAATTATGTTGGTTTCAAATGAATTATTATTGACTGAATCAAAATTTTACATTAAAAGTGTAATATTATACATTTCTCGCTAAAAAATGTGATTGTATTAATTTGAAATAATCATAAATTTATCTATTTAATGTTTAAAATAACATCTCAAAGTTTTCACTCGTTTTTTATTTTCATTTTACTGAAAAAAATTATTAAATTAAACAAAATGAAGCAGAATTTTTCAATAATCGTTAAGACTCCGTCCCTAATACTCGAAAAGTGGTAAAGATTTGCACAAGCATAACGAGAGATACTTTGTGGAGATTTAGCAACTAAGTGACTTAGCTAAGCAAACACTAAGCTGCATTAGAGTCGATCACGCCCTTTAATCCCTGTGCAAACAATCACTCCGAGAAGAGGCTTATGAGTGTCTTAATTAAGCTGATTCATTAAGCTTTTCTTCAAAGTGCTCTCGTGTCATGTAATTTCATGTCTGGATATGCGTACTTTCGTCAAGCATACTTTATCGTTATTGTAATTTTGAAAATTAAGCTTTATCTAGTATTTTCGAGTACGGAGTAGTGCTTAAATCTTCTTGCTAATTAGGATATTTTAGATTGACACAGAAATATTATGAGTCTCAAAATAATATCGCATTTGATAAATTCTTTTAAATTTTCTTGTCCAAAATTTTTAATTTTGATAGTTATTTTTTTAACTCTATTTCTAAATTAGTTACGTTATTATATTAGCTCGGGGAAAAACTTATGTATTATTTTTATCAATAGGTGACTGTAGTGGTTGGCATCTCATAATGCATCGATCAAGAGATTTCAGTTTTGTGTTTGATGAATAGATAAATACAAATAAAACTTTAGATTAAAAAAAACACATTTAAATCGTCCTTGCCGATTTAAACTAACCACTAAGTGGATGTTATGATTTATTTATTGCTTGCACAAACAATCAAGTGTTAATATTGAATGTGCTTTACATGCTACACGAAATAAATTTATCTTTGCTTAATGATGAATAAGTATTTACTTTTTAATAGCGGTATCGAGAGAGACAAATCTCCAATAATACAGAAAATAACTCATCCCACTAAGATATTGGCCAACATTTTCTTTCCAACTGCTCACTGAAGAGCTCATCCCACTGACAAATTGATTTGTTTTGGAGGGATGGACAAAATTGTATATTCAACATTATTGGTAAAAACGATTATTTGTTTCACTCACAGACCAATTATAAGTAAAATAAAGTGAAAGTAAGTAAAATAAAGTAAAATAAAGTGTATAAAGTAAAATAAAGTGATACACATGAGATCTCAACTGTAATGAAAGAAACAACCACATTATGGTTAAAAATAAATAAATAAAATATATCTTTAGCTCTTTTTTGAAAATACAATCTATGCGATTAAAATTGGGAATGGTGTTTATGGTCCTGATATTTTAACAACCAGTTACGTGCAATTTTGGTAACATCGATTCAGTTCAGATATTTTTCATGTTTAAGATGCACCTCGTACGAATACATCTCGTTGTCGAAATTGTAGATAAAATATCAAAAATGATCGAAGACAATTTTAACCTTTTATTCTAAGAGAATCCGAAACAAGTTTCATAACGTTCACTTAAAAATAATACATTTATTTTTCCTCAATCATACATATAAAAAACTCACAAACCTCCAAATTTTTAAATTAGATTTCTCTATCAATTGTTGTTATTTTATTTTTGTCACTATTGATTTAATTCTATAGTAAGAGTTATTTTTTATTTGATTTTGATACACAAGTCTTATTTAGACATGAACACTCTTAAAACATTATCAAAATCTTTATTGTAGGGTCTAATGTCCCTATATTTAAGTGCCATGAAGAATAGAATACAAGCTCAGGTGTCGGCCTTGTCACTTTACATGTTTCCAAAATTATGAGGTGCGACTTCAGAAGAGATTACGACTGTACTCTGTAGTTTCGGTCTTGAAAAATGCTTAGCCGGAAACACATACATAATGACCTAATTTAAATATTATTTTATTCTGACCAAAACAAGAGTATTTCCATCTAATCATTTCTTGTGTTATAGTATCTAATTTTTTTTTTCAATTTCAAAAATCTAAAATTCCTTCCTCATTTATAATTGGAAATAAAATTTCATTTGATAAAAATAAATTAAAATAACACAGAACACACCAAACAATTTTTCCTAACTTTAATTCAATCTAACTGAACGATTGGATTATTTTCTATTTCCCATTTTGTTTATTTTTTATTTTTATATGATAAAGAAATTATACATTCCTAAATATTTAACGTTAAATGTCAGCCCATGACAGGGGCAATGAAAAATTAAAACTCACAAGTGTCAAAATGTAAGCAAACGATAATTTAAGCGCTTAAAAATTTTCCAAACGATATTTTATTATAATTTCCTCAAATAAATGACTTGACTACACTTGGAGTTGTATCCATAATTCTTAAAATTACAAAAGAAAGTTTAAGCAATTCCTTATGTCACCTGTTACAAAAATTCCCTACTATTAAATCTATATTAACATTTAAGCAGGGCATTTTATGTTAAATGTTGCTCAAAACATGCTTTTTTAATAAAACGTTGTACTAATGTGTTTCATGTCATACACATTTTTTTTTTTTAAAAAAAAAAAAGAACACATCACCCAACATCTGAAAATAAATTATGCAGGAGCACAACAAATGGTTTAATTTTTTGAGGCGGTGGAATTTGCGGGCACTTACTGCAAACATTATTCAAATTGGGACCAATTTGTCGCCAGGGGTGATAAATTTTTCCGCAAATGAATTTTGAATAGCCTCGATCCCATTTCTCTCCTGAAAAAGAGGAAGGGGTTGGGGAGGTGAAACATGTGGGGCATTTATACATTTATGCAGATTACTCGACTTACAAATTCCCGAAGTTTAAAATGAGCGGGAGTAGCGGACAAACTTTGTCATTTTTTGAGCAGTAAACTTCGCAGCTTTGGTGGCGATGGAGTTCTTAACTGTAACTGTTGCCTCAGAGACATTTGCATTCTTTCCTTACACATTTTTTAACTTCGATTTTCTTACACAGCGATGCTACCTTTAATAATTTGCAATTTCTATTTGAGTCAAATACTCATGTTTCTTTGTTTTAACTTATTGCCATTTAATTTCTAAAATTTTTGACAATCACATTATATATTTTATATTATGTACTAACTTAAAATTGAGAATTGTATTAAAGATGCAAAATATTACAGCAAAGCATTTATGTATACATTTTAACGAAACATAAATGACACCGTAACAGCTAAAAGACTTCAACTCTCTTTTTCTGATGTTCAACAATGCCTAGAATCGAACCCAAAATCTTCAGAAGTAAACACTGAATTTCTAATTTAGGTGTGATGAACTTAACACACTAAAAAACGAAAAATATTTCACTCAATGAATTTTAACATACACAGAATATTATTATGCTGAAGAAAATTTTTCATAGATATCGAATCACTTTTGTTGTTGCAAAAAAGGAATATTTAGAAAACTTTTCAACATTTTCCCATCTATATTTCATTATTGAACAGTAGCCGGAATCTAACCCAAGACATTTCACTTCGAAAGCTGTAGCTCTACCCCTTGCCCGTGTGGAATGCTCTTGATAGTATTTGAAGGAGTTCTTTGTTGAAATAATCGCTAATTTGGAGAGATTTAATTGGATAATTGCAGTCACGTGATTTTGATATCTTACAGCCAACTGATTGCCATTAAATAATTGATAAAAGCTGCAGCATTTTTACTTTTAAGTGTCAGGATAAAATCTTGGGAATTTTCTGAATTTCATTTCTCCCTTTATAATAGATATAACCTTTACAACAATAATAATCTTTATTTAATAAATATTAAAGTAAAATATCATTTAATGAGTCTTAGTATTAAAATGTTTTATATTTTAAAAATCAAAATTATAAATTGAAGTTTAAATGGATATTTCTTTGAAGCAGCTTAGATTTCATATTTGACAAATAATAGTTTTTATTTCAAAAGTTTTTCCCAACAATTTTGATTTATATTCGCAGCCATCACAAAATTTTTTTAATATGAAGAAATTTTATTCCTAAATATAAATTAAAAAACTTGAAGCTATCATTTTGATGATCGTTACCATGACAACGAATTGAACTAATATGACTCTAATGCATAATATTAAAAATGACTTCTGTTGTTACTAAACTAACTAAAATTAATTTATTTTAAAGAGTTTCATCAGCTTTTCATTGTAAACTGATATTAAATTCATCTTAAAGGAGAAATATTATTTCTAGTCTTATGCATGAAATTTCAATAAAACGGATTTTTGGTCATAGAATGCATTAATGACACTATGCAAAAAAAAAATAAATAAATAAATAAATAAATAAAACGGATTTGTTAAAATAATTCAAATAATATTTATGGGTTCACACAATACTTTCTTTAATTGTGCAGATTTTATTTTATTTATTTATTTATTTATTTTTTATTTTTATTTATTTATTTATTTTTTTTTTTTTTAGTAAAGTGAATGTCATATTTGGTGTGGCGTTTCTGTTCAAAAGTTTAATTTTTAAAATTAGGCCGTTTATACTGATGTGGCACTTAAAACACTTAAATAAAAGCATTTTGTTAAAGATTATAAAATAGAAATTGCTAGAAAAACTGTAAAAGTACTGTCTACAATACCAGGATTCAAAGATACGGAACTGATATTTGATGACAAGAAGATGTCGGAACTGGCAACCGAATGATTTGTGCTATGGTTTCGATTCAACAGCTCATAAGTTCAAATCCCAACTTAGACTTGAATGTGACCTATTTTTTGTTACACTTGTGATTTGGACCCATTTTAAGTTACAGGTTTCAAACGACTGGCACTCGTGTACAAAAAATTTTCATTCAATAACAATCAATTCAAACTAAATGCAGAAGTTGTAGAGCCAGTAAATGTAGATGAAAGTTCGTCAAATTAGATTTACAAAATCTTTTATTTACTTGCAAAGAAAAGAACCAGACATTGAAAGATACAAAGATTGTCATTCAATAAAATATCTCGTTTATCTGATATTCTTTATATATATATATATATATATATATATATATATATATATATATATATATATATATACTGCATTACCGTCAACAATATATAAGGTTGGGGAAAAAGAAATCCATTATTTTTTCGTGAACTTTTTGTAACTTCTTTCAGATTTTTACGTGATCGCTATCTCGTGAGGTATCTATCAAACAATTTCAGATTTATGCTCGTTGGACAGGTGACATTTGACACTAAAATATTGTCTTGCGGTTTTTTGTTTGGTTAATTCAGTTATGAGTACAAGGTGTTAAAAAGAGAAGACAACAAACAGAAAATTCGATACATTTTAGTTTTTCGTTTATAATGGCGAACATGCTAACCAGGTGGCTAAAATTGTGAAAGGTGTTTATCGTCCTATATATGACTGTAGCAACCAGTTACGCACAATTTTGGTTTCGTCGATTCCGTTTGGGTATTTCGATGCTAAAGATGCACCTCGCATGGATACAACATCGTCGAGAATGTCTATAAAATATCAAAAATTATCAAACTTGACAGCATGTCAGCCGTCGTAGCTTCGCACAAGACCTAAAAATCTACATGAAAACTGTTTTAAGCCTCTTTACAAAGCGAATCTGAAAGAAGTTACAAAAAGTTCACGTAAAAATAATGGATTTCTTTTTCCCCAACCTAATATTATGTGATTTAAAAAAAATAGAGTATATATATAGCTTTGTTAAGAAGGTCGCTTTCGGAAGATAGGGGCC
>JAPDSC010086873.1:0-12876 GCA_026290005.1 Latrodectus geometricus | reverse complement strand
ACGCCCGGCAAATGTATCTTAATTGAAAAATTCCGCAGTCGCCCTCACAACTGGAGACAATCGCTGCTTCAACCGGAAAAAGGTAAGGCTAAACTGTTAATGGCTATGGAGTAGCAGGAGGCGATATGAAATGCAAAGCAGGCTATGTTTGCTGCTATTTTAATCTGAGCAAAAGAGGGTTTTGTATTCCTTTTACTTCTTGCGATATGAATCTTAAGCAGTTCACAAATTCTAAGCCAGACAAATTTTCAAAGCATTGTTATCAAAGCTTAGACAGTAAAACTGAAAAAAATAGGATGATAAGAAATTTGATATTCACCTAATCAAAGACATTTAAGCTAATATATTACGTGAATTATATAAGAAGTAAATCTTAACTGATTCGAAAAGTAATTGCAAATTAATGCAACAGATCTCAGATAACTAAATCTCTATTTTGATTCAAAATTTTGAAGTTTCATTCATTGTTTAAAACATAAAATGTGTCTCCCATCCTCATCAAAATCTCAATATTTATCTCAATTCTTTAAAGCCTTTACTAAATGCAAAATGCTTAGAATAATTAGCTTTTAAAATAAAAGAAAATAATCCTAATTAATCTAAAAAATTATACTTTCATTGATCAATACTTGAATAAAAACTAAAAATAGTTTTTAATTTAAGTGTTAATTATATAATAATCATTATAAATATCAAATAATAATCTTTATAAATTAACATTAATATAAACTTATTTTGTTAATAGTTGATCTTTGTAATAAAGCATTATATACAAGTTAAAATTAAGGACATGCCTCAGAAATTTATCAAATGCCTGATGACTTATTTTTATAATGAAGACACTAATAAAAACAGAATTCATATGTTTGCTTATTAGCAGTTTTAGATATATATTATTAATATGAGAATTTATGCAGCATTACAAGTTTGAGTTTATGTTGCGAAGAAGTACATTGGCTCAGATTATGACATTGTTATTTGATAGTATTATACATGATTCCAAGGTAATGTTTCTAAGTATAAACTAGAATATACTTCCGGTAACCAATAATAGCAAATTTACTTAAATGATATGTAAAAAAAAAAAAAAAAAAAAAGATATAAATACGCCAAAAGCGCTTTCAAGAAACTTATCAGAAACTACTTGTAATAAATTTGTGCAATTATAAATTCAATAAATTTAAGCAAAAATTGGCAAGAATATATAAAACAATGATAAATCTCTTGTGACCTTAATTCGATGTAATGACACAATTATAAATATAGAAAATACAGGAATATTTAAAAGATTGTTTTTAGAAGCAATCAAACTGAGTGTATTAAATTTGTGAACATTGTAATTCAAATTTCAACAAATCTTACTCAAAATTAATAAATGTTAGAAAAAGAAAAATCATAAATTTGTATGCATTCTGGTATTTAATTTTCATTTGATAATAATCTAAATTTTCAAGAAGTTGTTATTTACTCGTAATGTAATGATACCATTATATACACTCAAAATTTAGAAATACACTGCTGGCACATGGTCCTCATAGATAATTTTAAAGAAACTATAATGAGAAATGCAACACCTTCAGAGAAGCATGCAAATAACATAAAATTTACAAAATACATTAGTGGAGGTGAGATATGCAAATTATTAAAATTTCAGCGAAGTCTAGCATCACGCGCACCTGTGGTGCCACTTCAAAGCGTTATTTAAAGCTTGAAGATTTCAAGAATTTCAATTTCGGCAATTGTGTTTTTCTTATAGTATTTTCTAAATAATGATCAATTATGCCTCGTAGAAAACAGAGATTATTTTTAGATCAAGTACTCGAGTTCGACAGGGGAAGCATAGTGGCCTACCGAGATTATGGATCATCTTTCAAGGAAATTGGTAGACGTGTTGGGCAAAACCAAACAACTGTAATGCGGATATATGATCGTTGGATTCAGGAGGGTTCGAAAGACTGACGTATTTGATCGTATCTACTTCAGTGCACCCCATTACGTGATGACAGTCAAATTGTGCTCATGGCAGGGAAGGATAGATTAACCACTTCACGAACCATAAGCACATTCAGTCTGTAACGCGTCATCCAGTGTCTGCGCGTACCATTCGACGCCTCTTACTGCAGAAGTGTTTGTCATTAAGAAATCCATTGTTTCGTCTAGCCTTTACGCAGAACCATAGACGTCTCCGCCACCAATGTTGCGATGTAGGAAGGATGTGGATGGCAGAATGGAATGAAACTGTCTTTAATCGAGTCACGCTTCTGTCTTCAACATTACGATGGTGGCATTCAAGTCTGGAGACGCCATGGAGGGAGGATGCTGAACATCTGTGTTATGCACCGCCCTGCTTGTCTTACACCAGGTATTATGGTATAGGGTGGTATTGGATATCACTCCACACTCCTCTAGTATGCTTTGCCGGTACTTTAAACAGCCAGCGCTACATCTCCGAGATGTAGGAGCCAGTTGTCCTTACTTGCAACAGCAATATTTCAACAGAATAATGCGTGACCGCATGACCGGAATGTCCAAGGGTTCTTCGCCATTCCTCTGATTGAATTACTTCCCTGGCCAGCTGATAGAAAGCATGTGGTTCACGGTAGGTCAATGATTGACCCAGATTATATCCCCAGCTGCCACACCATGTTAACTTTGGCAACGCATGGAAACTGTTTGGTCTGATGTACACCAAGATCACAATCCAAAGTCTTTTTGACTCAATACCGAGGTGTGTGTCAGTGGTGATCTCCAACAGTTACTGATTTTGGCAGGAACCACACTTAACCGACTCAGCGTCCGCGACGTATCTGTTACGTCGCAATAAACTGGTTGAAAAGCGGCTCATGACGGCAGGGATACGTCGAAATATTCCTGCTCGAAAGCGGCCGCGACGTATATTTTCACATAGTAGAAACCACTTATTTTTGCTTTCCCCCTAATCGGTGGTTTGATTGATCGGTCTTAATCACTCAAACCCCACTCCTTGGAGACTTTTCTTTGAAAACTAAAACTCAGCCTGAGTTTTACGCCAAATATCTAAAATACTGATTATTTTTTCGCCAAGATTCAACTTTAAAATTTTATAATCTATAAATTTGTTGCTTTAGAAATAAAATGCGAGTTTATACATTATTATTTTTAATTTTAGTTCCTAAGCTAATTGAATTAGGCGATTTTATTACACAAAAATTTTAAATCCATATGTACTTTTAAATTACTAACAAGCTTGCCTTCTTTTCTAACTTAAATTTTAATAATTTTCCTGCTTATGCTAATTATTTCTTACATTTTAGTTAATTTAATTCAGTTTTTATTGTTTTTGATGGCATTTTTTTATCGACTAGTTATGACTGAAATAAACAAATAAAATTCGTAAATGGAAATTATTTAATTTCCAGTGAAAGAGCTCATGGCTGTTATAGTAAAATCGTTGTGACGTCCATAATAAATAACATTTACCTTAATGACTAAAACTCATTTAATTTGCGTTTTTTTTTGTGCATTAAGAAAAAATTAACTAATAAGTTTACTCTCTGCATATTGATTTTTATTTCGTTATTACTTTAATTTCTTTTTACATACACTTCAAATGTTGATAATAAAACAGAAGTATCATCTTAAGGCAATAGTATAACATGATTGTCTCATAAGTGTGTAGCCAAGAATATTATACACGTGTTATTTCTTTTTAAGGAAACATTATATTGAAAAAAAAATCAACACTATTTACTGTTACACCATATAACAAGGGTGTCCAAGACGTCGACCCCGGTCGACTGGTAGACCACGAAGACATTTTAAGTAGTCCACACGACCATCCCGATAATGACCTCGGATATTAACAATTTAATTTATGACTTATTATCAATTTATCACATAGAATCAATGAATTATTTAAAATAAAAATTTACTACAGCCTACGCTTTAAAACCCAAAATAAACTTTGCAAAGATTTACGATTTAAAGATTTATGATTAAAGGTTTAGGATATAAAACATAAAACGGACATGATGAGCGCGATTAAAACATTCAAAGAAACTATGGAAAGGTATGTATCTCAATTAAGAAAACATGAATTGAGAAACTTTAAAAACATGGAGGAAGAGTGCATCCATAATCCAAACCGAGACTTCGAAGATTTCACTTAATACTTATTTTGTGTGAAGAATTTGAAAGAAGATTCGCTGACCTAATTAGCTTGAAATAAATAAATTTTATAATATTTCCATTTAATGGAAATGTCAAAATTGATGGACATTGTCACAATGATGTCACTATGAAAATGTCAACATTGATGGACAGCGTATCTGAAAAAATAGGACATTTAATAGGTATCACATGAGTCAAGGTCGAGGAAGAAATTATTAAATTAAGATGCAATATATTTCTTAAATCGAGAGCATATTTAGTGATACTGATTTTTGGAAAATAATTTCTGAGGAAATGTTTCCAAATATTTACAAATTGATTTTGTATTTCAAATCATACTTTGGATCAAGATATCTTTGAGAATCTGCTTTTCCAACCATGAATAAAAAACAAACATTGGCGCATTTAACAGATGAACATTTAATTTCATGTTTATGGATTGCAATAAGCTCGTACCAGCCACAATATGATAAACTTGTCGCAGATATACAGTGCCACATTTCAACTAAACGAAGTGAATAGGATGGTCACTTTTTGATGTATGAATACTTTGATTATTTTCATCAGTAAATTTTTGTTTTGTAAATATTGATAGTAAGTTTTTTTTTATTTTTTAAATTACATAATTTACTATTTTTTCTTGTTACCGAAATTAAATATGTACGTTAATTTAGCTCTGCCATTGGTAGACCGCCTTCGATTTTTTAAATGTGGAGTAGACCCCGGATCCCAAAAGTTTGGCCACCCCTGCCATATAAAGTCATTATTTTAATATATAAATATTAAAAAGATACTATTTCTTAAAAATTTTACGATATTAGAAATTTTCTCGATTAAAAAATAAACTACAATATTTCTGATATTAGCTTTGTTCTGCTGTGAAAATCATTTTATTCTATATATTTTTTTTATTTGCATACATGTAATAATTTTTCTAGATGACGTAACGATAATATTTAATAAAATAATATTCCTTACTAGAAATTTATTGCAGATTTAAAACAAAATAGATTTATGAGGAATATAAATAATCAAAGTTTTAAACAGTAAACTGTTCTGAAGCAAAATAATGGAATTTTATCTTATATTTAAAGATGAGCTAAACTTTTTAAAGCAGAAAATATTTTTAGCTTTTTTATTTTAGAATGTGTGTGAAATGGAATGATCCTATTGAAATAATGTATAAGAGAATCGAAATCATATTAATGCTACAATCTAAGCAATTAAATTTTGAACCTACAGAAAATAATTATTTTATTACAAAATTTATTTTTAAAATAAGCAAATTATTAATACGATAGTTTTACAAATGATTATCTTTTAACGCGATCCATATTAGGTATAAAAGAAATTTTTAAATATAATAATCTTAACCAGAGAATTTCTTGTTGTAAAATGTGGTTATATATTTACTTTACTCTTCTTATTTGAATTAAAAACTAATTTTCATAATTTATCTTTTAAACATAAAATGATATATTCCACATACGAGTTATTGGGTCATTAAAGTCATATTAATGAAAAATATAAATAAATTCATTTAAAATATAATTGAGATACGTTTTAGTTAGGAATGACAGTAAAATAAGTCTCTAATCAATAAAAGAAAGAATAAATACACTAAGAAAATTTATATCTCTCAATCAAAATTTTAATTTTAAATTAAGATACTATATTATCTACAAAATCTTTTTAATTAAGGGACTATATAAAAAAGATATAATTTATAAATGTTTTTCATTCACGTGAGCGCATAATATTATGTTGCGAGTGCAGCACCATTTTGTATAAAAATACTTTCTTATAATGAAAGAAGAATTCATGGTATATTGTTATGTATTATTTTACGTGAATTGAAAAGTCAATAGAAAAAAATAGAATATTATCAATTTTTTTCATATAAATCTGGTGCTTTTGCCAAATTAAATAATATTCTTTTGTTTTTATTTTTAATTATATGTATTCATTTAATCCTTACTGTGAATAAATTTCCTTAAACCTTTGCGAACTTAATAATCAAGACAGTTGAATATTGAAGGCTAAAATTATTTTTTCTAAAATTTTTATAAGTATTCGACAAACTATTTCAAACGGATTCTTATATATGTGAGAGGAGTTTGTTTCCAGGGAGAAAACTATTCATGTGTGACTTCCTTTACAATTTAAGCATGTTTCCTGTTAGTCAGGGAAAGAATGAAAGGGGAGAATGTTTACTTAAATGTAAATGAAACTTTCTGATTATTCTAAACAGATGAGAAATTGCTTTCTCGCCATGATTCATTGCTACAAATTGATGATTATGTTCTACTTTTGTAATAACTAAGAACTTACATAACAGATTACATTACATTCAAAAGTATTTTCGGAAATTTAGATCAATAAAAATCATAAGTATAACAAAAATTTATTTCCAGTTAGTTTTTTAAATTTAAAAATTCAAATCTAAAATCTAATGAATCAAATCCTAAAAACAAAGCATAAAAAAAGATTTTAAAATTATATTGTATATAGTTTCCTATTTAAAGAAAAGACAATTTCTTTTTATAAAAATAAAACTGGAATATTTTTTTATGAATGACAATAAAATAAGTCTCTAATCAATTAAAAAAAAAGAAAAATTTGAAAAGAATATTAACAATTCTCAATTAATAAGATTATTAATAAAGTCTTTTTAATTAGGCAACTTTATATAGTAGAGATATATGATAATTATATAAAGGTTTTGCATTTGTAATACAATAAAATATTACTAATGCAAGAACTTTTCATAAAAATATTTTTATAATGGAGCAATAATAATCTCTTAGCACTTTATTATACATTATATTATGTAAAATTAAATATAAGTCAATAGAAACTCGCTATAAATTTATTAGTTTTTTTCCTACAGAAATTTTGCCAAATAAAGTTGTAAAGATTGTTTTGTTTTTATTTATAATTATACATAAAGGATTCTTTTGTTTTTATTTAAAATTATACATAACGGATTCATTTGTTTTTATTTATAGTTATACATAAAGTACAGTTCATAAACGCTAGATTAATATTTAAAAAATAACTCGAATAATGCACTTGTGAACCAAATATTCCATTTATATTGGAATAAATTAAACGTAACACTTTAAGCTTCTTATTAGTACATGCACTGATATATATTTCAATTCAGATTGACAAATGAAGTTAATTTTCATGTATTGTAGCAAGTGATATTTTATCTAAGGTTGTTCAGTTACGATTAGAAAAAATTAATTTAGCAAATAAATTTGGGCTTTAACGCTTTTGAATAAAAAAAAATAAAAAAAAAAATTTATCTATGAAAAAAGAGCATAAGTAATATATATTTTTATTTTTGCTAAAAAAAATTAAATAAATTAATAATTTTAATATATTTCTAATTCGTTTAGACTGTTGAATCATATAAACGTATAGTCTAAATCAGCCTTGCTATGTGTGCTGAAAGTACTATAATATTGAAAGAGTTTGAAAAATATTTATTTACTTGCATTAAATAATTATAAAGTTTCTAATAAAAATTAGTTTGTGTTAAGAAAAATATAATGTGAGAAAATGTATTTTTACTAACATTATTTTATCTTACTGTAATAAAAATTTGAAAAGCTTCTGTGGCTCATTGAAAAAGAGAAATTTCCATTATACCGAAAATAATAAATATACAAGAAAATGTAACAAGCAACTTTCTTATTTAAATTGCGTAAGAAATCTAAAACATCATAATTTGTGGATACCGTTTTTCTTTGAACTTCATATTATTTACCAAGTCAACCTAAAAACACTGAGGAATATCTTCATTTTCAATTACACAAAAAACAGTTATTTACAAATAATTTTTGCTTTTTAAGTTTTATACAAAAATAAAATATACGTTTTCGTTTTAACCACTTCTATTGGGATGTACAATTCCTTCTGGCAAATACATACAACCCTAGATAGGGTAGTTAGTGGTAAGTGACATCCCCTCCCTCTAAATTGAGCGATGTGACAGTTTTCAGGGGGGTAGGAAATATTCCCAATGAGAACGGGAAACAGTCGACGATTTTTGTATAGTTTAGGAAAGTGGCTGCGGAACGAAAAAGTAGTGTATCTGGTTTTAAAGAGGAAACATTTTTCGCAGATTTTTGAAATTTTCTGAGACGCTGAGTCGGTTAAGAGAAGTGTAACTTTAAGTATTTTAGATAATTCAAGTTGTACTCTAAATAGGCCGCTGCTTACATTAACAAGCCATATAAATATAATTATAAATAGAAAACACTTTAGAAATTTATAATATTTTATTCAAAAAATTAAAGTTGTTTGAAATTAAGCAAATCACGTATTTCATGCTTTAATGGATAATGATTGTAACAAATTTATAAGAGCACCGTTGTTAAAGAATACAATAATAATAATTCATAAATTTGTGATATTATCTCTTAGAACAAATTAGATATATTAAAAATATCAGACCCTCGTATATAATTAATCATTCATTGTTTACTTTATGTAAAAGAAAGAGCCATAAATACAGGATGATTTTAAATATTTTAAAAAAAATCAAACATATAAAAGAAATAATAATATAATAATGGTATAATTATTTTCATTGAACGTGTACAGATTGGCATCTCAGAATCTGACAAATCTTGGATTAAATTAAATTGCAAATTTAAACAGAAAATTATTGAAAACAAAAATGCGTGTGAACTTAGAGGAGAAATTTATGATTTAATGACAAATCAAAAACTTATCATTTTGTATCCAAATACATATTTGGTACAATAAGTCCATTACACAATCATACATAATCTATGTTTTACATTAGTAAAATAAAATTCAGCTCAAATTCATGTTAACACATGACGATAACTCATAAATTCTGTATTTATAATATGAAATTAATATTTATAATATATATGCAATTATAACTATAGACTTTTTAGAATTATTTTGAAACGTCTCTCAATTTTAAAAGACACAATAACATTTTATCAAATTAGTGAAATAATAATTCAATAAATTATCCAATATTCAATAATCAAATGTTTTCACAAAATTAGATACGATCAACTCAATTTAAAAAATTAAAATAATATTTATTAGGAGAAAAACAATTTCGTTACTTTACATGAAGCAACCAGCAATCTTCAATTTTTATATACCACTACCTACATTTATATATTTTTCTTATTTCTAATGACGGGCACCCTTTAGCAAGTAAGCCCATTTGCTGCAACAATGCCGGGAACTGCTACTCATTTTATCGTTACCCGGTGGGCACCTGTCAACCAATTCACGGAGGTACGAGTAGCATCACCCACGACACATTACCAAACCAGTTTGTCAAACCTCAGATGGATGAATGTGGTCCACCCTATAAACAAACCAGTTTATAGGGTGGACCACATTCATCCATCTGAGGAAAGGACAAGAAACATAGAGAGAGAGAGAAAGAGAAAGTTCGTCCATGCCCGAGCCGGGATTCGAACCCAGGTTCTCTCCATCCGTAATCAGTTACTCTAAACCTACATTTATATACATACCATTACTTACATATTTGAAGAAACATCTGAATTCCTATATGAGTCTCTCCGGCTGTCAGTTTCTTATGTCTGCTAGTCAATTGATTTAAAAAATCATGACAATTAATCCAAATCCTTATTCTGAAACTATAAGAAAAAATGGATTAAAGAATATTCCCGAAATAGAAACTGCATCCGAAACAGATGTCAAGGATTTATTCTTTAGATGTATTAATCTTTCCTCAGGTCAATACCCTTTCGTACACTATGGCTACAAATTAAGGATATCTAAATTAAAAAGGAAGAGAAATTTCTGATTGTCTAAAATATGTTTCGCACAATTTCATCTTTTACGTAAGCTAAAGGAAGTTCAAGATAGTAAATGATTTGGAAATGTAAAAGTGTTGGTAGAAGTTCTTATAGCTTAATGGATTGATGGGAAAACAAGAATAATGTGGGAATGTTAATTCACGTAAAATCATATGTGACCAAGCTGAAAGTTGGAGATGCTTATGTAAGCAACTGTAGGAAGATTCAATAACATAACAAAATTTTTGTTTAAATAAATAATTTGTTTTACATTTTTAACTAAATTGTTGAAGATATCTGGATGTCACGTGCAGGTATTCAATCTGTGCAATTTAAGTTTTTAAGAAAATAAACGAAAATCATAAAGTAAAAATATACATAAACTCAGCCGATGAATTTGTTATTTATCAATACTCCTAATTCTGCAATATTATTACTAGATAATAATTTGGTAACTAAGCACTTCAGACCATAGTGTATAAATTATCATTTACTTTAATATAACATTAAGGCATTATTATAAGAACTGAGTATTTAAAAATTTAATTACAACCGTGTTCTGTGAAATAATAAATAATTGCTTGATTTTGTACTGTCTTGTCCAAAGATTTCTACACCATATATGAAAAGTAAAAATTTCTATGATTTCCGTTATTTAATTCTTTATTTTGTATTATTTCATAGCACTTGGAATTTATCTCTAAATACAAATTACATACTTATTATGCATTAGATAATGAAAGATAGTCCATTTTTTATTTTAAAGGATTTTTAAGATGTAATTATAAATTCAGAGAATAATTAGAAGCATTTGGAATAATTGCTTATGATGAAAATAATGATTACTAATATTAAATATACCCAATTACTACCCAATTTCAATAACTTGAAGTGAAACTTTAATGAAGTTTAGGATAAAATTAACAACGTTTTATGAGATGTTTTTTTTTATATTTGTTTAAAAAATCATAAAATTATCTTCAGATACAAGTTAAGTACATTTGGTACATACTTTTGGTAGACACAGTAAATCATCATACGCAACTTATTTTTTTTTTTAATTTAACGTAAGGTAAAATTATTATACGTCAATTATATACTCGTAAAACTATTATACATGTAAAACAGTATAAAAGCACAATATTTAAAATATTTTGAACAATTGTAATAACAATCACAAAGTTATGAATTTTAAATATTTGGATATATAATTTTATGATATTTTTTTAAGGGTGTGAATTTGTGTCATTAACTACGCCAGATTATAACATCCCACTTTTTATTACATGTTTCATAAATAATAATTACAGATACTCATTACTTAGTAACATATTTAACATAATATTAAGAAAAACAATGTTTGTATTAATTTTGGATTAATTATATCTTAAAACGTAAAAGAAAATGGCAAATATGTATTAACTTAGATAAAAAAAATTGCTTTCCGTTAATAATTTATAATATCATGACATGGTCTTCTAGTTAAAATTCATTATATTTTCTGTGTCCAAGTACCGTATATGGCTCGTTACTTGACATAATTATAAATATACAATATTTAAAAAAAACTGAAACTATCATGTTCTCGAAGGAAACCCTAATGAGATTATTTGTATGAAAATTGTGCAATTTAATGTAAATTTGAAACAATTCTCAAATTTCAATAAAGTTAAGCAGAAATGACAAAAAAATCGAAGTTTTATGAACTCCGAGAACAAAATCTTTATTAAATAAAAATTCACAAATTTGTGATATTACATTCCTATTACAAATTAGTTACCTAAAGTAACTCAAACCTTCATATATCCTACTCTATTTATCTTAATACTTCATAAAATCGCAATTATTAAGGTAAAACACTAATAAATATATTGAAATCTTCATGTTCATTAGAGAAATAATGCATAAAATTTGTGCCACTATGTTTCATTTTCAATAAATTTTAGAAAATTTAAAAAGAATAATAATTTTTTATGTATATGTGGAAAAGAATTTTTATAATTTGATGGTTCCTAACTTTGTGACATTTTTTAAAGGTAGAAATTAGGTACCTTAAGTATATGTAGATCAGATAATCATAAGTATCATTATTATACTAGTACGTGTAAGGATATAATTAGAAATGTAGAATATATAACATAGAGTTTTATCCTGACTGAAATAATGAATGAATGAGGTTATGAATTTTTTGTTTGACAATAATTTTTAATTTTGTGACATATTCAGGTAGAAACTATGTACCATAATATGCCAGATCATTGTTATTTAGGTAACTAACTGTTACCTAAATGGCTTATTAAGATACAATTAAAAGTACAAAATATTCAGTATATTGATATACTCATTAAAACAGTATTGATTATTTACCGGTAATGTGTAAACATACGGTTACTAATGTAGAATATGCAATGCAGTTGGGTTTTGACTGAAATAATGAATGAATGAAGAAATAAATTCTTTGTCATTTGATAATAATTTAAAATATTTTGACACAATGCGCTGGTTGAAATTAGACAGCTTAATATATCAAATCATTATATGAAACTCATTCTTACTTGAATGGCTCATTAAAATACTGTTACAAGTACAGAATATTAAGTATAGTAGTGTACTGATTAAAACAGTATTGATTATTTATGCAGTAATATCTATACTAATGCTATAATTTTCAGAAAAAATTGAAAAATCTGATTTGAGACTTCGCTGTTTGATAACAGTTCGTAGTTTCTAGTTGTTATCTTGTAGGAATAAGAGCATACTCAGTAAACCATTACTCACAGTTTACTACTTATTTTAAATACAACATTATAAATACGTATACTCAGAATTTTGCTTGTAACAGAAATTCAGAGATGATTTGTATTTAGCATATCTTATATTATTTTTGTGACTTATAGTCACA
>JAPDSC010086862.1:0-11948 GCA_026290005.1 Latrodectus geometricus | reverse complement strand
ATAATATTATTTATAACCACAAACCTTTTATCACTTATTTACGTCTCCTGCTTCACACAAAATACGAAAAAAAATATAAGTTATAATATTTAAAAAAATGTTTAACAGTAAATTATCAAAATATTTATTCTATATTTATTAAATTAATTTTTAAATTTAATTCCATAATGATATTCATGGAACAATTTGATGTATAATTTGATTCCCAACAATTTACATTAGTATTTGTTTTTGGAAAATTTAATTTAAAAATTTAAATAATAGGATATTTTCTTCTTATTGAATTTATTTTCTTTCGGCGATAAAAATTATATTAGGAGTTATCACATTTAATATGAACTTTTTTTTGATCACTTGCAGCTCAAATTATTAAAATGAAAAATACTTTTTAAGTGCTGGAATATTGTACTTGCGAAGATTAAAGATAACAAATGATATTGCAAAATTTCTCTTTCTTTCCTTTTTAAATAGCGCTTTATAGTTAAATAGCTAAGAGAATAGTTGTTAATTAATTAAATAAAAATTTATTGCTTAGACGTCATCGTTAAGTCTCTTTAGAAAAATAATATTTAATAAGTTTATTGCGAATCGTGATAAATTTTTAACTAAAAAGAAAGCTTTATTTATAATTTAAGCAATAAATAACTGTAGAACTGGTGGCAACATCTTTCGATTCATGACACCATACTGCTTAAGCTGACAACTAACAGTTGAGAAATAGAAACCACAAGAAAAAAAAGATTTCGTTCTTAATTGCGTCGATGACGTCGTGGTAAGCAGAAATGAAAGATGTGCTAGAATCTTCGACTTCTTTAGGGCGGGAGTAAGAAAGATCAAAACACGACAGCAGGACAAGGTCATCCTCAACCCCGTTGTCAAGCTGAGATAGGAAAGGATTAAGGCTGGGGTTATATATATTTTTTATTTCTTTTCCAAATGCAATTTCTTCGAGAGAAGGGCAGATCTGACATTTCTCTTTGTTAATGGGGATAATAACTTTTCGAAATTCTTTTTCAATCTTTCATTCAACACCCTTTCGAGGTTCCTTTTCAAAACTAAGCCTGTAACTGACGATTTGAAATTGATTGTTTTCTCTGGGAAAGATTGATTATTTTATCCCATAGTGAAAAGTACTTTTCAATAATGCGATATTATTTCAAACTTAGCAATTTATCAATAAGTTCCTGTTTCTAAAAATTGCTAATCTATATAAAAGAATTAAAAAGAATTTTATATATAAATAACTTTTAATGGTGCAAATAAATAGTGGAAATTTTACATAAATAAGAGAATATTATATGTTAGAAATCAATTTTTCTAACTGCCTAAATGAAAGTACACTTCGCAATGATTGTAATTGTACAAATTAGAAAATCAAACAGATTTTGAATGTATATCAAGTAGAGCACTCTACATTATTCGCATGAATGCATAAAATGTATTCCTAAGTGTTCACAATGAATGAGGTCACAAGTGAGAAGCCAAACAGTTAAATTTTACAAGCGAAAAGTAAGCGGCATACCTAACGAATAAGCAGGCTAAAGAAGAAACTGTAAAAGTCCTACTGTAAAGAAGGCTTCAACTTTCTTTTTAAAATGTGGGTTGACCACATATCCTGTTGAAAAATAATGCTAGAAAGCCTTTGAAAAAAGTAATGACTTCAGGATCCAGATACACCATTGATACACATACTCTCTCTGATACATCCATTGATGTTAAAAATACCTGTAATTCGTTTCAGCCATATTTGAATTGTTATCGCATTCCAAATTATAAAAGTATTTGATTCCACTATGACTTTGAAAATACACTTAAAAAGATAGTATTCATCGCAGTAAACACTACCAATCTATCAAGAAGTAGGCTTTCATGGTAGGAATTAAAATACTCTTCAAATAATTTACTTATTGTCAATCAACAAGCCAGTCTCACTGTTCATAATGCCCTTTCAGTTACAAATATTGTTGATTTTAAGTAAGAAATAATTCTTGATAGTTCTTGTACCAAATAGTTCTTGATGCAAAGTTAATGATGCAGCTGACGTCAACAAACAGCAGAAATAATGAGTAATATACATGTAGCGGTGGATTATCGTACTCCCAACTGTCTAAATGAAACTGTGCTGTTAGATTCTTATAAACCAGGGGTCTATCATAAATTGTTGACGACAACTTTCCGCATCCACTTCAGGACTTTCTATTTGTCTGGGTTTGCTAGTTTATTCCTTTCAAATTTTTATCACTGAGCTATTGTTGCGATGCGTATGAGGTGCTGTTGCTCGAAAAAAAAAAACTCGTGCACAAAGATTTATGATCCTCTCGAATACGATCTCTGATAGATGTTGAAACAGCGAAGCAAATCCACATCAACGTTACAGAAATCGAAGTAAATTCCCGTCAACTTTACAACACTGAAAAGCAAAATTACGTCACCTAATATTTACCACTAGCAGATAACCATAGACTGTTTTCAACAATTGTTCTCCATTTCTAAAATTCCAGCAGCAGTTGAAAGGGACTACTATTCAATCAACGCACGCGTGGTGATTTTGGAAATTCAATTATTGGCATACCACACAATAATCTACCTTAATTGAAAATTTCAACTCAGTCGAGACAGTGTTTCATGCTGTTGCAGTTTTTGCAAACATATGAGCGGTAAGAAAAAATACTTAAATATGCGAAATTCATGATAAAATTATATAAGTTATTTTTGTTCAATTGTGACTTGATACATAATAATTTGTAAATTTATCATTCTTCTAATGAAATCTTCCTCTTCTTTTATTAGTACGACAACCCAGTATGAGCCAGGGCCTTCTAAGAACCTGCTTCTATTCCACTCTCTTCTTAGCGTTTTGTCAATTCTTTATCTTTACTATTTAAAATTCTTTAGTAATGCAGTCTATCCATCTTAATTTCGGTCTCTTGTTCTGGTTCCTTTAATTTTGCAATTGATTATTCTTTCAATCAAAGTGGAGATGATGAAATAGATATCGGAGATTCAACAGATATGTCCAGAAAATATTATTTACAAACTTTACAGTGTCAATTTCCTTAACTTCCTATGTAAATTATGTAGCCCATTGTTTCATTTATGTCTCCATAGATCACCGATATTGATTGCACCAAAATTTTTTTTCAATACTTTTCTTTCAAAAAACTTAGTTGATTTGTTTGGAATAAGTTAAGGTCCAGGTCTCCAAATCATAGATAGCAATTGTCTAAATAGATTTATAAAATGTCAAGTTTATTTTTCTTTTAATTAATTTTGGTTGCATAAAGGATTTCAGATCATTAAAGCAACGATTAGCTGCTGCTATGGGTCTTCTAATTTATGAGTCTAAATTGTTTTGTGCATTAATATTTGACCCAAGGTAGTTGAAGTAATCATTCATTCTAAACTTGTAATTCTCAATTTCTAAGTATATGATATATAACAGGGCTTTAATTACTGATATATATTTGATCTTTTCTTCGTGCAAAAGCATTTTGACTGCTGATTAAGTGAACGCTTCACACAATGTTTGTTTGTTCTGGAAATCATCACAATATCATCGGCATATGGGAGAATTTGTACAGCTCTTGCAACAAATTGCACCTCTACTGTCAAATCCAGAATCACAAATTGTTCGTTCCAAAACTAATTTGAAGAGCAGACAAACAAGGTCATCTCCTTGTCTCACCTTATTCATTTATTTCAAAGTACATTCTAATGAAATCAATAAAATCAAAAATAATTTTTAAAGTGGTAGAATAACCTTTTGATTATAAATTACAAAAATATACATACATCATTACAGAAACTTATTTACATTTTTTAAAACATTTTGAAGAATTTTTTGTGATCATTATATTTTTTTTTAATATCTTAGCAAATTATTTTAATTTAATTAGTAATAATTAACTTCAATATTTAGAAATTACATAATCATAAGCGTTACTAACTTAATATTTTTAGGCATTCAAAAATTAGCATGGCTTTTAAAGTATTTTTTACACTGTTTTGGAATAATTGGTGCTTCATGTGATTACTTAACACAATATAACTATCCCGTTTTAATATATACCGATAGAAATTTGTGTTCAAAATATTTGTCCAAAATTGTGTTCAAAATATTATATATAAAATTTCATTCACACAAGAAAATTTGGTGTGAGTTTCATCAAATAGACACCAAATCATTTCATATTGCTTCTCAATGCTTATTAAAGGAAAATTAATAAAAAAATTTCATTTTTTAAAAAATATTATAATGATTTAGAATAAACATTACGTGGCAAGTTTATTTGCGAAAAAAACTAAACACAAATTATTTTAATTTCATTATTTTAACAACAGCAACAAAAAACAATTTATGTGGAAAATCTAAAAAGAATAACATTTTTGGCCCCCAATTGTATTCTGTAAAATGTTATCCGTTATTAGCCTAAAATCACTTTGTTTTGCACCATTCTTTTTTGATCCACGGGATTTTACACATATGCAATTGATCCACATATATCTCATGATTATTTTTGCATAATTTTCTTAAAATGTATAAGAACCTATAAAAAAATTTTATAGCCTTAAAAATAAAGCAAACTTATTAACTTCAGTTGAGTAAAAATAAATCACACATAAGCAGTTTCATATTTTAACGCTTCTCTCTTTCCCTTGTCAATAAAAAGAAATACTTTATTCGTATGCATTGATTTCACTTTTTTTCTAACAAAATTACTATTGCAAGTGACAAAATGTTTTGCAATCGTAATCGACATTGAGAAAATGAGTCTTCAAAAGGGAAATTTCATACATCAAATTACGTTTCTTTTTGACTGCTTTCATTAAAATCAAATGGAGTAGTTTTTCATTTTTGCTAGATGCAACACAATCGATTCATTAATTGATCATATAAATACCTACTAAATTTCTATAAAAATAGATTAATAGTTATTTCAATAATTTCTTTTAAGTGTTGAATTTTTTTATCTTCAAAGGAATATTTTGAGTTTAAGAAGAAATCAATTTGCTTTCAAAAATAAGTTATTTTTGTACAAAACTGCAAGGTTTAGAAGTCTGATAAATAGGCAACATTTCATAAAGAAATTCTTATGGAAAATTTGTTAATTATATTCTGAAAAACTTTTTACAATATGTTAATAATCTATATGTAAAATCTGTACATGAAGAAAGAAAATAACCCATGATTGTTTACAAGTATCAATATATTATCAATTATATCAGTTTCTTTTACTTCTTCGTATAAATTCAAACGTAGAAGAAAGCCATAAAAATTCATTTAGTAATCAGCTTAATTTGTCAAAGTTGGTGAGAGTAATTACGCCATCTCTTGAACGAAATGATTACTACAAAAAGTAAACAAAAAATGGGAATATTTTTAATATAATACCGTTTAATTTAAAACGATTAAAAATATTTCCATTCTCGATAAGAACCTGAATCTGATAGAAGAATTTTTAAATTAAAAAGTTAATTTAAATGATTTTCCTTGAAAAAATCCATTTTAAAATAATTAATTCAATTTTCGCAATATTTTCCGAAAGAGATTTGGTTTTAACAGTCAAAATTATTCATTTATTTTAGGATAATATTTATTTTTATATAGCATCATTGGTTATATTAAGCAATATAAACGTGATGGTAAATATCATTTGATGTTCTCAATTCACAATAAATTCAACTAATTTATTTTCTGCAACTAATCATTTTATGACAATTTTCATTTTAACCCTTCTTTGTATGATTTTTTCTTTATTGGGGAAATAAATCAAGTTAATATAATTCATGTTCAAAATTAAAGGAAAAATGGTTAAAAAAATCTTAGTGTGTATCTATAGTATAAATTTAGCAAAAAACAATATGCTAAAAATTTCCATCATCATCCAAAGTTAGATCATTAGCTTAGTACTAAATAGAAATAAAAGAGGAAAATAACAGAAACACGTGTTACAAACCTTTCTTCCACTCATTTTCAATTTTTTAGCAATAGAAACTCTAATATAATAAAACAAAATTATAAACGAAATCATACGTTTATTGCAACTACAACAAACAGCGGAATGAGACAACTTTAAGCTCATTTCACTGATAATGACACTTGTTTATTTTTGACAGCTATATTTCTTTTTATGCAATGGACATTAAAAAGGTATCCAAACACGATTAACTTAAAGTAAACTTATTCTTTTATATAATTTTTGGGCATTATAGGTTATGATGGAAATTTCCACCATTATGCAAAGAAGGGTTAAAGTTGTATCAAAAAAATTGTAGCCATCATTTTCACAAAGATTAGTATTAGGAATTCAGAAAAGAAAAATTATTTATATTTTATATTGAAACCAATATTTGTCAGCACATTCAGACGCTTATGAACAAAACTTTCTTTTTATTTTTTGTAAAGTCAAATTTAATCTTAAATAAAATAAGATGATATTAAAATAAGAACTTCAAAAAATTATTATAAGGTATAAATTAATAAATCAGACTGATACTTTCAAAATTCTTTAAAATGTTAAATGATTAAAACAATTCCAAATTTAATCAAAGAAAAAGGTACGGGTTCCTTAATAACAAACTTTTGGCATCAGAAAATCAAAACAAATGGCAACTTATCGCATTTCATAACTTTATCGGAATGAGGAGACCGAATAAAAAGTAATATTCATAGGAAAGAATTAAATTTTTTCCGCCAAAACTAATTCCGAGGCACGTATCATTGGGGAATAGTGTCCCAATATTTATTCAACTGTCGCAGCATAAATAGCACGAAAAAAATACAAGGAAATCTTTAAAATTTATTGGTCGGAAAAGTTTTTTTCTTTCGGTGTTGTACTAAGCCAATAAAAGGGGAATAGGGAACCAATTTCATATCTTCTCAGAGATCTGGAAGTCCAGCAATGCTTGGAAATGGCCAAGCAATGAGGGCAAAATAGCGTGGCTGTGATTACAAAATCAATTCCTCCCCTGCAGACCCCCTCCTTGTCTTCATCGTGGAAAACAGGAATCTGGATTCCTGTTTCTTAGAATGTCTGCTTCAGTCTTCCTTGAGGAGAGTTTCGAGAAAAGAAAATTTGTCAAATGCTGGATTTATTCTTTTTCCATGTTTTGCTTTGTTTTATGTTTATTCAGGAAATAAAATTTCCGGTTAATAGAAAACGATTTTTTGTGGAAAAAAATGAGAGATATCGAAAATAAAATACGCTTCTGCAGTTGAAGTATCTATCTCAAAACGTTTTATTACAAGGAATTTGCCGTCGTTCTTCATGGAATGGTATACTTATATTTCTAGCTTAGATGTGTATATATATGTATATAGATTTACCGATGTATAGAGATGTATACAAACATTGAAGTTACCATTTTGTGCTAAATCAAGGCTAATTTCAGTTCTTTACCATACCATTGCCATTAAATATAAAACCTTTGCTTTTCCTAGTTTAAGGAATATCCAGGATTATAAAATATCTTCATTAAATAATATGGTAATAAGAGATGAAAAATAGGAAGAAATTTGTACATGAAAAATTAACTAAATCCAAAATAAATTATTTTAAGAATCCAAATACTTTTATACTAAAACTAAAATTAAATTGTCTAAAATAAAATCTTATTTGTTTTATTATTGTACAATGTAAAAGTTTATTTTATTACATTGTCTTTACACACATTATAGAGGATTTTTTTAATATTACAAATACATTTTCTAAATTTTAATGTTAGACACAATATAAATTATTGTCTGCTATCTTTTTAATAAGTATCAATCATCTGCTGTATAAAATAATATTCACAATAGTATGATAGCTAAAAGCTATGTACTAAAAAACGGTACTGATCTAGGGCTGACTTCAAAGAGAAAATTATCTCGAATCTATCTAAGCAGTGGAACAGAACTTTTAAATTATCAAAAAGAGGAGATCTTTAAAATTAAAAAATCTTGTAAATAAAAAGTTCCTTGTAAATATATTGAATTCTAAATTTAAACATTCTGTGATGCGTTTGTTATACAATTTTCCTTGTACATATCTTCCATTTCTCTACAGAATAACTACTTCAACTCAAATACTCTGCCAAATCAACATGTAACAGGGAATTGCTTATAATTTTGAATGGTACAATAAAACTTTTTTACAGAATGCAATCATGAGACAGAAAAATCTAATAAAAACATAAACTGCGAACTTTTAGTAAAATGCTTCTATTAGCTACAATAACTTTTATAACAACATGCTTCCTCATTTAAACACTTTTATAGTTAGAGTATATGTGTTTATGACAAAAGGTTTGAATATAGCCATTGGGATTAATTAGTAAAGCCATTGGGCATAACACAAATTTTGCTAATATTTTCAAAAGCATTTTATTTTTAGATATATAACTATCAATATCCCACAAACATAACTGATAAGTTAATGTATTAAATTTAATGGCTTAAACATTCACAAACACATACACAATTCAAATATGCACACAATTAATGTTCAAATGATTTAGTCATAAGCGATATAAAACTTGTTGTTTCTAATCCTCCAGCTGTCTGACGAAGTCAGACAAGATCCAAAAGATCGCTGACCCAAAGGTAGTCAAGGACAAGAATGGGGGAGAATAAATCTCATCTCTTGAGAGCTTCAGGCAGCCAAGTATGTACTCAAAAGAAGCCTGCTGAGTATGACATCTGGAGCAAATGGCATAAATCTTACGATTCGCAACAAAAGTATGGTTTTGTGGCCACTTGCTCACCTTTAAATAGCAGTTTGTGAGGCTCTTTTACACTTAAAAGCCTGGCTCTTTCCCCGCATGTTAGTGGTGACTTGGAGGGATCTTGCACTCTTTTTAAATTTCACCGTTGTCAACAGATTGATATTCAAGATAGGTAAGGGCCAAGGGAGATGAATGAAAGTTGCTGCACCCCTCTTTGACCAAAGATATCTGTGCGCTCATTGCCAAATATGTTGACATGTGAGGGGATCCACTGAAAATGAACATCGTGGGACTCAGAGATAAACCTGATCTTCTGAAGAATGGAAATACTTGTTTTATCTCCAACCGTGAACCAGCTGTAGAAGTGTTGTAGAGAGAAACGACTGTCCAAAAGGATCCAGGGGTCTCCTAAGTCATTTTCATTGATATAAAACTTTTCCTCTCGAGTTTTAACATCTTTCCTACTATGCGAAGTTAGTTAAAATGGTTTCACGTAAGTAGGATCCTTTAAACTAAATTAAACCATGTTTTACATTTGTTTTTCCTAATTGTTATCTAAAGGACATTTTTAATTGGTTATTTTAATAAGGAATTAATGTCAATCAAAGACTTTTAATAAAAGACTTGATTAATCGCTTTAACCAAGTACTTATAGTAAGATCTAACTATATCCTAAATAAATTCCACTCACTAGCGAAATATTTAGGGAATTTAAAAGCGTTAATTAGTTGAAATGTTATTCATTATTATTTTTCTATATTTGCTTTAAATCAAGAATTAATCTAGTGACATCTATGTAAGTCAGTAAAAACAATAAATGACAAATAATACATCTAAGCTCTTAGTTTGGTTACTTAAATAAATAGAGGGATTTCATCTTCATTTCCTTTATTCCCTTAATGATGTCTTTCAACTCATGATGGCTTATTTGACAGAAGGATCTACACTTTAAAGTCGACTCTGAATGACAACAAATAATAGTCAGTCACATCTGTAGTAGAAATCGAATCCACATGCTAATCATTTAAAGATCGAATATTAATTATTCATCCATTAGTTTGGTTCGATTTTGAGTTGAAACCGAGAATGTTGCTTTTTCTAAATTTGGAGCTACATGCTCTATCAAAAAATATTCTTGTTCGCATTTCAATGATTTTTTTTATATTTTAGTATTATAATCAATAATCCATTCTACAATATAATGTATTACTTTGTATTGTAGAATGGATTACTTAAAGGCAATTTAGATATTAATCAGTGAAAACTTATAGACGACTTATTTAATTCTTCTGGTACAGAAATGATTCAAACCTATATTGGAAAATCATAAGTAAACTTATAAAATCCTTATTTAAAATCATTGTTTTATGCTTTCCTCGTAAAAAGTTCAATTTCTTTATTTTGAAAGTGATAGTATTTCCTAATATTTTTTGTACTGTAAAATCTAATGAAAATATTGAACAAAACCTCAATATTTATTTTTGGTAGGATTTTAAAATCTAAAATAAAATTGTTTCCGTAAGATACAAACTGTTATTGGCATTTTTTGATTTTGTTAAACAAAATTTATAATCATATGTAAATTTAAGTATGAAACGCAAAACATTCTGATTAAAAGCTTCATCACACACTATTTTATTCCTGAATAAACCGGCATTTCCTTAAACATATGGGTACAGAACTCACTATTTACAGTAGGAAATCATATATCTAAACGACTTTGGCTTCAAATCTTTTTCGAAAATTATCCTGGGAAACGACCTCCATTTCACAATCTCATTTAACATCCATTCGTATGGCGCCCTGTTTGCAGTTAAGCCCCGATAGCAAATGGTTTTAACTCTTACAAATCCTTTTCAAAATTTCACCACACAAGAAAATAAAGACAAACCATGATCGAATGCGTTTGCTTCTGATGCAGGTGGGAATTATGTGTTCCGGTAATAGTGAGACGATTAATCGGCAGCTGAATGTCATCGGAATCGTTTCTGTCGAACCAGTCATGCGAAAGAAGCTTTAAAATTATTGAATTAGAATCATTGAAGCAAAATATTGTGGAATCCCTTGTCGATAAAATAAGAATCCTGCTAATATCATGATACAATTAATACATCTGTATGAAACAAGAGGAATCTAGAGTTCAAGGAATTAATTTTATATAAATGGCAAACATAAGCATAAGCTTAAATTATATTAATTTTAAGAATAATTTAACAATACTGAGCAAATTCATAACGGATTTTAATCTATGTTATTAAGCTTCGATTTAAATGTTTGTTTTATTTTGTTAGCAATAAATACATTTTTGGCTGAACACTCTTTGAAACGTTATAAAATTGTTATATAAAGCAGTTTGTATTTTTTAAATTTATTTAATTCTTTTGAATTCGTGTGTATAAAATTAGTTTTTCATTACTGAAATTTTACCTTTCTAGGCTTGCAAATTAAAAGAAACTAAACTTACTGTACATAAAACGTCAATGTTTTTAAATGACATCGTTACAGATAGATAAGTTTGGCTACATTTTTTTCTTCAACCAAATAGTTTCAATTGATACATTGATCACATATAGCATATGTATAAACTAATATCTTAACGTTGTTGTAAATCTTTTTATGAGATACCATATGTGTTTTCCTCTAGAAAAAATGTTTTATGTATAAAGTACAATATTTATTTGTAGCGAAAAAGAAAATACAAGAATCATTCATTTTTCTAAGGATAGATAAAAAAATAATACATTATATGCTGAGAGAAAATATTAATTAATTCTGCCAGAGTTTAGGCCCATTTTATCCCCCAGAGTATTGATACAGCGTATTTATATAACATAATGAACAAGAAAACCATTGCAACAATTATAATATATAATTCTTTCTCTTATATGAAATCTCAGATATTAATCGCATGTTAATATGAGGAAAATTAATAAACATTAATTTTCTCTAATTTTTACATTTTAATTGTGATATCTTAAACATTTACATTAGGAAATAATTGAGGAATAACAGAAGGAAATAATTGAGGCTATATCTCATTCATATACAGATATCCTACCTTAACTTAATCTTCATTATATTAATATTTATGATGGCGATTAATATTTTTTCTTATGTCTATGTGTTTAATAAAAAATTATTTTATTCATCTAAGAGAAATCTAAACGTGTTATAAAATTTTAATTTGTGTTATAATATTCTCAAATCTAAGCAATACACTATTGATATTTAATAAAAAAAAA
>JAPDSC010086861.1:152588-165436 GCA_026290005.1 Latrodectus geometricus | reverse complement strand
TATATATATATATATATATATATATATATATATATATATATATATATCCATGACAGTATTTCAGAAAATTAATGTCTGCTGAATTCGACATTTACAATAAAGTTATATTTTTGTTTCATTTGGATCTAATTATTTTTCGTTCATTCATTTGAATAAAATTATTCCATTATTCGATACTATTCATCTGTTCCTTTATTTCTAAACACTCATTTAACTTTGAATTCTTTATTACTTTTTTTAAATAGAAATATTTCATCACGAAATGAAATTTTAGCAAGAATTAGCCTTTATCATGAAATATTAAGCATACTTACATAAAAATTAATACTGCATACATATTATTTATAAAAAAATTTCGATTTCACATGAAAATAATTCTCATATTTTTGTTCATGAAATAGAATTATTGAACTATCAAATCTTGAAATATAAAGTTTCCATATTCAGAAAATTTGCATGATGATTGGTTGGTTTTAATGGAGCAAGATCCAAAATTTACATGATAATCAGATTTAAATGTAAATTACGTTTTGCTTATGTTTTTTTATATAAAATAATTAAAAAAAGTAATTTTGCTTCCCAAAATACACATATAATTTTCTTAAATATTTCATGAACTTTCATTTTAACTTGTCACTGCATGGGAATTTTTAAAAAATCAATTAAACAAAAACAAAATCCATAAAATTATTAAAATAAATAGCAGTTATTAATAAGTACAAAATTTTAGAACATAAAAAATAATACAATTTTTTTACTGCTAAAATTCACAAAAATTAGTAATCTCTTTCAGAGTACGGTGCTAAAAGTCATAAAAAGAATTTTATCTAATCATAAATATTTATTCGTGGTATAGTTTTCAACGCTCGCGCGCGCGTTTAGTTATTTTAAAAATCTGATGAAAATTATTTGTTAAAAAAATAATATAATCACAGTACAATGTATTACTGAATTAAAAAACAATGGAAATTACTTTTTGTATTATAGTTGTTTTATATTGAAGGAAATCATTAGATAGTTAATTTTGGTAAGGTATAAGCAAAATTTAGCAAGTATTTGTTTTGAATTTGTGAGAAAAATATCTTGCAATTGATCAATACATGTTTACATACATCATACTTTCAAAATAACAATATATTTTTAATCCAAAAAGAAACCTTTTAGTTTGCATGTTGCCTTAAATAAGGTTTAACTTATCATAAATAATTAAATAGACATTTTAGAGATTAGCTAAGGAAATAAAAATGTATGTTCTTTAAATTGCTGTTATAAGAATTACTAGCGTCATTTAGTCGTATACATAGTTGCTTGAAATTTTCAAACAGTTTAATTAAGCTAATTTATAAAATATTCTTTCTAAGGTCAAAATAACAAACAATCTATTTTGTAATGATTTATATGCAATTGTCACATTAGTTTTTATTATCTATTATACTTGGAAATCAAACAGGAAAGAAATGTATTTTTCGTTTATACTTGATTACACAAGAGAATTGTTCATTGCATGACGTTCTATTTTCATTGCACTTTTTAAAAATATATACAGATTGTAAAAGAGAATTGCTCTTGCATAAGAATGTTTCGACCTTTTACTTAATTTTAGATGTTCATCAAGTTCTAAAGCTTCATCAAGTTCATCCTCACAATAATAGGTAGAAAACCATTAAAATCAACGATTTTTCTTTGATATATTCTTTAAAATATTATTGGAATATATTTAAAATATTTTCGGAATATATATAGAAATATTATATTTTACTTGCAATTTGAATAAATTTATCTGGTTTTTTGTCATCACAATAATTTTTTCTATCGTTTTACTGTAACACTACTTCATTTAAAATTAGTAAATAGATAATTGTTCCATTTATAAAATATCTTAATTCTGTTAAAAATATACTTTTTGATTATCAATGATGAATTAATTTTTATTCGAGAATACAAGTAATTTTAATTACAGTTTTCATTTATATTGATTAGCCTAAATTTTATTCAAACTAAATTTTATTTTGATCAAAATGAAAAAAAAAATGTGATCTAATAATTTTAAAGATGTATAAATTAATAATAAGGCTGTTATGTGTTTAGTGTGAGAAATAATACATCGACTCCAACGCGTATTTTTCATAAATAAAATAAAAACTGCAATTATTTAATGGTTTAGTGTATAACGCAGTGTTTCTCAACCGCCGGTCCGCGGACCGGTACCGGTCCACAAGAAATATTTACCGGTCCACGAAATATCCAGCTTTTATAGGCCGACCACCGATACAGTACCTACATTACAATAATAATAGTTTACTAGTTTAAAAAATAATGTAATCTTTGATGAAAAATACAACAAACTGGCAACTATGTAACTAATCGCGTTTCATAAATTGGCGAATCTTTGTGAAAAATTGTGCATTGGGTCGAATTATTAGTATTACAGGTCCGCGTGAACGTGCCGAAATATTTTACCGGTCCTTGGAGTAAATTCAGTTGAGAAACATTGGTATAACTCACATATAATTTCTCTGATGTTATATTCTTGATACAAAAAAGTATTTTGGTTGTTTTGTTTACACCATGACAAGTAGTTTAAAAATAAGCTGAATAAACGTGGAAATTAGAGCTTTTATTGTTATCTTGTCTCCCAGTTGTTAAAAAAAATATTTTTTTTCTGAATCAAGAAATTATACTTCATTATGTAACTCGGTTATGAAACAAGGTAATTTGCAATTTATGATGTAACAAGTGATATTTTCTTTCATGAATCCTATAAATAACACTGAAGAAATTGTTGAGAATTTAGATGATTTTTTAACAAAGATTTTTTTGTTTTACAATAAAAATTCATTTTTTTGCACTCCGATGGGGAAAGAAAGAGCATACAGTTTAAACAGCATTGGATGTGTTAAAAATAATATAAGGCTAGACTAAAATTAATAAACAAAAATTTCAGTTTTCAACAATAATTTTACTTCGATCCAACCAACAAATTAGTCTTTTCTTAGTTGATTTTATTTGGTATTAATTATCGCAGTTAAGCATGATGAAATAGTTCAGTGTAATATCAATCTATAAAATGTGCTATTCTACCATCAGTGAATTTCATATATTCAAATCTTTGTTAATTTTAATATTTCAGCACATCCTTAAGAATCTTACATCCTTTTAGCACATCCTTATGAAGAGAAAGGAGCTTTTAGTTATCTTTATGAAAGTTAAATATTCCAAACCAAGGTTTATAAAATGCTAATTTACTCGAATCACATTTCAAACCATCTCTTTCAAACGTAACCTATTCAATCTCAGACATACCTATTCATTCCATACCTGAATTACAAAATCTTTCGTTGCATGTTAGATTTATGGCTATACTATACCTAGATATATAAAGTTTTAAGTAAGAGCTCAGAAGTCTTCTTTCGTACATTAGATGAAAAATGTTTTATTCTCTAAATCATGCTTTAATTATAATGAGTTACAATGGAAATGCTTATAACTTTGTTGATGTCCTCTGAGCTATCTTTTTAAATTTGCATATTCTTGTTGTGATTAATTTATTTTATAATTAAACAACTACAAGTGTATATATTAGAGGATCACCATGACCTAGAATCAAGACAGCGTTTCAAAAACTGGGAAGTACCAGTCACTGTTAAGAAAAGGAAGATATATGTTATTTTACTACCATCACGAAAGTCGAAATGAAAGCTTGGGAGTTTTATGGATTTTATTTCTTTCGGCTAGTGAATATGGCCGACTATCCATGAAAACTCCTTCCAAAAAAAGAACAAAGAGATGTGGCAGATTTTCAAATATTTCAAGGTAATTGTTGAAACTTATGCTGTCCTCCACAATGTGTCAAAGTAAGCATTATGCTAATTATCACTGTTATTTAGTGGTAGCATTTGATCTTTGTTGCTACTGAGCAACGGAAAAGGGATGTTGCATTTGTGCTATCTGCATCTTCCAATGAAGAGATGATTGCGTGGGAAAATTTATGGACTTTTTTCTTCAGACAGTGCATATGGCCAATTATATATTAATATAAGGAAACTACGCTGAAAATCTCACAGCAATTTTAGTTGTTAAGCTACTTATTATGCGAGGTTGATGTTCATATTACGTGAAGTAGCTATGAAGAAGAATAGTTAACTACAAACCGAAAGTTTAGTTTGTAAAGGAATAAATTTAATTAATACTTGAATTTGTCTTAAGTATTTCATAAATATAGTTTAATGCTGCTAATTTTCGAGAAAAAAATAGAATTATTGCAATTGTAGGAGGAAATATTTAACAACTTCTAAGCTTGTCGTATCGATGATTTTTGTTTTTTAAATAAAACTTTTATTTATTATTATAGCATGTTAAATTCCCATTGTCCAAATACAAAACAACAATGACTAATTTATGTAACAGAACGAAAAATAAAAACTATAGTTTAAAATTAAATTTTCAGTTATGAGAAAGACTGCCTTTTTTTAACGATTTCATTGATAAAAAGAAGCAGCATATTAGATTAATTTTGATATTGATCCGAACAAAATAATTTGCATTGTTTGAAGGAAGATTTGTCTGTTCGGACAATTTGAATTCTTTAATGATCCTTATTCTAATACACACACAAAAAAGAATTTATCGAAATGTTTCCTGAGAAAAATCAATTTAAAAGAGCAAAGCACATGCTTAAGAACAACCACATGCTTGGCAGGAAAAAAGAAAACAAGGAAATTTTGAGTTTTGCCAACAAAGGAAAATTAACTTTCAGTCTGTAATTTGGGAAAATATTAAATCTCACTCAATGAAAAACCCTATTGATGATTGTTTCTGAAATCATATGTTGAGTATAATGCGAAAGTAATCGAACTCGGATACTTTCCATAATAGATCATCCTATTTGTTTGATATTTTTGAAAACATCACTTAAGAAAGGTTTTCCTTTACTACCAAAATGCTAATTTTGATATTCATAATACTGTGTCACGAGATTTGTTGTCAATACGGAAACAAATTTATATCCACAATGGCATATTAAGTAATATTTTTTGTTATTAAAAAAGACTTAGCAATATAAGAATGTTCAATCAAGTAGAACTTAATACGAAACTGCACTAAAAAAAAATTAGATTCTAAAACTAATTCCACTCGTATTTATAAAAAATACATTTTATTTAGAGGTTCTGATTGTAGTTTTAGATATCAATAGTGATAAATTCTGAAAAATAGTTTCAGGAGAAATGAAAAACAAATAGAGAATTAGAAAACATTCTTGGTTTTTTGCTACAACACGAGGCAAAACCAAACGAGCAAACGTGCTTTTATAATCTGATCGTTACGCTCCTTGACATTAAAACACATTTTCCTTTGATTGAAGCTTTGATAAATGAATTCAATATTGATAATCTTCTACCAGGCTGCACCGGGAAAATTAGGCTTAATCATGCATTGGGGAAATCCTTATTCCTATATTAATGTATTCCACATAACTAAGTTAGCAAATGTATCTTCCTAATCATTTGTTGTATTATTGATACCAATTTTTTATTACATTGAGTAAATAACATTAACTAAAGGAATATATTCTCAAAAAATGGACAAAAAATGTTTGTTAATACATTAATAATTAGAAAAATCTACTATGAAAAAGAAAGATTTTATATACAAACCATGCTACTATACTATTCATTTAAATCTTGTAACTATTAATTAGGATCTCAGTGACATAAAAACTTAAATTCTAGAAGTTTTTTTATATGTACTATTAGATTTGTTGATATAATATTTTCCATAAATAAATTAATAATAATATGAAAGACTGAACCTTATAAATTAATAGAATGCATTTTCTGTCTTTCCCCACAGGAATCTCCATTCTATTCCTATTTTATTCTATTTATTGGTAGTGATCTTCACATATTAAATTGTTCAGTGCATTAAAATTAGCTGTATGAGTGTTATTGAAGAATTTATTAAACTATTCCAAAATTTTGTAATAATTAGTGATTTATTTTTCTCGTAATTAATTCCTGGAATGCAAATTTTTGTTTTTGAAATTGGATTAAGACGAGTTGAAATTAAAATAAGAAGAAAAATTATAAATATGCAATATTTTCATAATATTTGTTTTTGAATTGCAATCAGTGGAAAGAATAAATTTTGACCATTTTCAATAAAATTCCAAGCATAATTTATTTAGATTTTTCTATTAATATTAATTACGTTCTAAAATGTTTTAGCTAATTATATACCTTATTTGAATTTTCAATTAAATTTTATTAAAATTATATATATTATAAATAATTATATACTTTACTTTAATTTTCAATTCCATTTTATTAAAATCTATTATTCTTAAACTAAATATATTATGTCATTTTTGTCATTAAATAGAATTTTTAAAAAAGAAAAATGGGAAAGATCTTAGGAAATTTTTCAACTCTTATTCATATTTAAATTTTGGAAACTGTAGAATCTGCCATATTTTTTTATGAAATCTAGTGTAAAATAGTAGTAAAATGTTTAATAAAGTTAAATCCTGCTTTCTTTTCCAATAAGTTAAATTTGAAAGTTTTAATCCACACAAAAATTATAAATAGTGAAATTTTTTCTTATCTGGAAAATAAGAGCTAACTTATTTAAATGATTGAAGACAAAAATTTCAAAATTTTAAATTTAACATAAATATGTCATAATAAATAAATCATTGCCTTAGAAATACGGTGACATAAAATATAATTGTTTCAAAAAGTCTTCTCATATTTTTACATTTTTGATTGAAATATTTAAAGTGTATAAAAAAATTTAAATAATTCAAAATATAAATTTTTTCCTTTATAAATGCCCTTTTATACAAATTTGCTTATATTATTTCAATATTTTTCTATAAGAATAATGAGTTGAAAATATCAAATTATACTTATTAATAAGTATAATTTTATACTAATTTAATTTGATAAGAAATTATTTCGTTTTGTTTGTTATTGTAATTATTATTAAAAAATAACTAGAATTTTCCCTTAAAACTTAAAATTTATATTGCAATTTAAATAAGTTTTTCCCAAAATTTTTAATGAAACCTTCATCATACATAATTTAAAACCATAGAAGAACCACGTGAAACTTTTAAACAATAATTTTACATTATTATGTGTTGTAAAATGATATACAACATTATTTAATAAAATAAGTAGTGTAAAAAAATTTAATTCTATGAATAAAAAGGATTTAACTACATAGAAGGGAGAGTTTTGGAAAACAAATACTGGTACTAAAATGACTTAGTAATCATTAAAGTAATCAATTTTCATTACATGAACTCAGTGTATATTGTGAAAATAATTATTATTTAGTATTCATTAAAAAATGCTACCAAGAGTTTTTGAAATTTTGCAATATCATTAAAAATCTAATGTTTAGTAATTTCTTTTTTTAAATTTTAAAGTAATTTAAAATCTTCCTGTATGAGTATTCCTGTATACGCATTGGAGTATAAACATACTTTATTTTCGGAAGTTATTATTTTTCTATATTGAATGAAATATTACACAAATGATTCCTTTACCACCATTTCTGCCATTTCTGTAAGAATGAAAAAAAAGGGCAAATTATAGAATATTTGCATTATAAGAATATTCACCATTGATTATAGAAAGCACAAAACTGACTAAAAATTAAATATATTTAACAAGTAAATGCTTAATGTATTTTAAAATATAATGTTATAATTTTATTAATTAGAATTAAGTATCCTTTTAATTTAGAATTTGTCATGTCTTTTTATTGGAAATTATTTATTATGTTATTAGAAATATAAACAAATTAAATTTAATTGCTTTATCTTAAAGTTGCTTTAATGTTGTTTCATAAAATTGAAATAAACTTTTTTATTTACCATATTTTTACGTTTTAGAAAATTAATATATAGCAAAATGTAAGCGAAATGTAACAAACTCAAAAATGCATTTGTATTTTCCTTCTGATTCCTAGTGACCTTAAAACAATGTTTATTACATTTTATAAACAGTTCAGTTTATAATAATAACCTTATCTTAATCACCAATCTGTTTCTATAACTCATTCATTTCTATTCTGTACAAGTGGAATTTTACAAGTGATTAAACTACGAATGAAAAATCCAATCAATATATAGCATTTCGCAAACAAAGAAATTATATAGACACAGCTCTATTTTCAAAAGATTAAGTGGTCTCAGATGTCGAATCAATGCTACTTTAAAATAATTTGTTATTATATTCACACATCATTTACTAGGATATGTTTTCAAGTAATCAGTTTCATCAGTGTGAATATCTCTTTATCTGTAATGTCAGAAATAGAGTAATGAAAATGATTAGATCGTTTATCGTTGCCTTTACGATTCAAGCTTTGGATTCCAATGAATTAACTCGAGAATTACAATTGCATAACTTGGAGATACAGGTATTTATCTGACTTTCATTCAGTTGATTGGAGGAAGTAGTAGTTACGTTTTCAGAGGAAAAGAATTTACAACTGTTTCTGAACAGTTGATTCGCAATAGTAATATTTTATCTGTAGTAACCGCAGGAGACAAGTTAAATACAAGGAAAAAGAAATTTAGAAATCTAGAGAATATCTAGTTCGTTTACTGTAAAATATAAATAGCAGTTTGATTGCTTGTTGAACACACCAATTGATTAATTAAGCAATCCATCAGCTATTAATATATTTAGCAGTAAATTTAGTTAACAGTTAAATACTTCCGGTAATATGCAATTCTAATAACACTAATGAAATTCTTGCATTACTTTTTGGTGATACTTAGATAAAAATTAGAGTAAGATGAATTGGATTGAACAATCTTGCAGATCTTGTTAAATGAATGCGTATCATAAAAATTACACTTCAATTCACTTATTTCTATAAATATTTATGAAATATTTACCTTTATTATATATATATATATATATATATATATATGTTAAATTAATTTTATATATGCTTGTGTTACAGTGAGTTTATAATCCGTCATGACGTTTAAATGTGTTTGTGTTTCAATGCAATTTGTCCCATTATTTGATGTGAATATATAGTTACCTCTATGAAATTTGTAATCCAAGTAAAATAGCGCTCGTATAACAAATTTCATGAAATACAACCATTTTTATGAACCTATAAAATTTACCATGATGTACTGCCAAGTTATATGCGAGTCAAAATAGGGTTGAGATACGATGTTCTGGACCAAAAGCAAGATTCAAATTTAAATTATTGTTTATGCAATTGTGGCATAGTATTTACGTTTAATAAATGTGTAGCAACTTATAAAGATCAATTTTTAATGTGAGATCTTTGGTTATGAATTTAATATTGTACAAATATAGTTACAATTGAACTAAATTAACAAGTAAAATGAAGTTAATTAATAACAATATATTTTTCACCAAAATAAAAAATAAATAATTTTATCTTTTTATTTGCTAAAATAACTAAAGTTAAAAAATATTGGAAGACTAGAGATTTAATGACGACATTGCCGGTCTTCTGGTTATTTGTAATCAATAAATTTGTCAAAAATAGGTCATCTGATTATCTTAAAGTTAATGTAATGTTTTGTCCTCAATTTCTTATTTGATTCAATTTTTTTTCGACCAAAAAAATAAAATTCGATCAAAAGACTTCGAGAGAATAGTCAGATAGTATTTTGAATCTATTTAACGATAAATCATATTAAGTTAAAAAAAATTATATTAAAGTATATCCCACAGGCCAAATATTTCCTTAAACAAATAAAAATTAAGAAGCAAGCAAATATTCTAACTTTCGAATTTAGAGCAGTGGGTAATGAGCTTATAAGTTCAGTCTTTACATGCTGGAGATATCGCTCAAAGAATAAAATTCTGATTTATACATTTATCAGGTATTATGTGTATTCTAATGAGATATGAGTTGTAGAGCATATAAAAATAATTAACATGATATTTTTTTGCCATTACTATCAGGCATATAATTTAGAATTTATGCTTCAAGGAAATTTATTTTTCATCAATTATTCAATGCAACACTATCATTTTATTGATGCCGATAGCAGCTCCATCTTGTAGTGAATTTTTAACTAGATATTTTTGCTGTGCTTGACGTAAGAGCCTCGATAAGAATTTTGTAATATTTTTTAAATTAAAGCATAATCCATAATTATTAAAGTTAATTATTAACTATATCATAATAATATATTATATACGATAATAACATTGAATTATTATGTTCTTTATAATTCCGAAATGTTTAGTCAACAACATCAATTCAAAGCATTTAACCATCGAAGTATTGCAAAAATTAGTAATATAACTATTTTAATATTTTTCTTTGAATTCAAAAATAGTCACTTTAGTTGGATTCAATTATATAGATTTATCATTAATTTATATTTACTCTAACAACATCAAAATAATTTTAGCGAAATTGTGCACAAATTAATTTTATGTGTTTATAAAATAAGACACTTACCAAACAAAGGTTAGCTCCAGTATTCAAAATATTTAAAATAATTCCATATACAATTTATGTTAAATATACAATTTTTGAATGTTCATTTAAAAAGCGGTATCACACCTAAGTGTGCACGAAATGCTAGACAGATAATGGTATTTCTCATTTTAATTATATTAAAATTAATTTTGCTTATACGATATAAATATTTTAAGAAATTAATTGCATAATAATAAAGCAAGTTTACCCACACACACTTTTGTAATATAACGGACACCGTATAATTTTTTCTTTGATTTAAATTCGTATTATATAGGCTTATGTAATTAGAAATGAATGTGTCACCCATTAAAAATGAAAAGATGAATATAATTCGAGCCTCTGTTGACAGATTTATAATTTGGAACATTCTAACAATATGATTGAATGACCTTGTAATGGTGTTATTTAAATTCTATTCGTGTCTTCTGCTTCATTTCAGAAATAATAGAACGAGTTCTAGTTATTACGGTCCTAACTACTTTGGAAAATCCTTTTTTCAAGAAAAAAATAAATAAAGTGGAGTTTTTGAGGATGTTTTTTCCATTCATTCGAAATCATACCTTATCCAAAAATTAATCATATGTTATTGACTCTCTTGCTTTTCTTGTAAACATAATATTTATTGAAGGTCAAAAGACAACATTCATTTCATGTCATCTATTTGTCTTTCTATTTTATGACATTATACCAATCAAGTTCAAAGGATCGATTATTAGAATTCATTATTAGTGCATTTTATTACTTTGAAGATACCAATCATAATCATTCCAACCACATTTGATAAAAAATAAACGACATGATACTTTTCTGTTATTACCGTCATGTGCAAAACTTAGAATTGAAGTTAAAGTTAATAGTCGATAAACCAAGAATCTAATGGGTAATATGTATTGAATGTTAAGCACCGTCTTCATTATTTTATAAATATTTTTCAAATGTGCTGAATATGAAGTTTTCAAAAACAACAAAACATATGCAATAAAAGTATACACCTTTCTTTACATTATTGTGCTTTTTTATTTTTATGAACTAGAGTAAATTTCTTTTAATGATTTTCTAAAATGTTTTTACAAATGTAATGCCGTAATAGACTTTTCTAAAAAACTTAACAAAATTATGTCACTACATATATTACAAAATACGCTTCTATATTGTGATTTAAAATGACTAACTTTGATTAAATATGTTTAATTTTTACAATATTATAAAAATTCATAAATATATTATAAATTACGCTTCTATATTGTGTATTAAAGTAACTTACTTTTATTAAATATGCTTAATTTTTACAAAAGTTCTTACTTGGAAATTTAATTATGAACTATTTTTCTTTTATTAAAATTACCGAATTTCGATTCTATACATAAAGAAATATTTCTTTACTTTTTAATAGAGTCCTTAAAATCAGCTATAATGAATTTTTTAATAATTTTTTTTTCAAATTCAACCATAATTTCAATGTTCTTGAATTGTTTTTTTAAATAAAATTGCATCATCATACAATTACTAAGTTTTTTTTTCTTTCAAATGGTAATTTTAAATGTGAGATTTCTTAAGCTTAAATAGTTTGCATTTGTTACCATTTTTTTATAATGTTTAGAAAATTGTTACTAGTAAACCAGTTTTAGTAATGCTATTATAATATATTTAAAGTAAATTCATTAATGAAAATTTTCTAATGACAGTAAAAGTTAATTTATTAATGAATTTATTCCGAAAAATATATGAGTTCTTATGAGTTTATTCCCAAATTATGAATACAGAAAACCATTCAATAATTTTTAATATGAATCCAAACAAAGCAGGTTTTCCTATTATCAGGTTTACCTATATCGGAATAATTTCATATATCTCAGAATATTCCGGAATTTTCAAGGATCTGGTGATAGTTTCGTCGCTAAACCAATTTCTTGATAATCCTGATAATCTCATGATTGGTCCCGAAAGATTCCGATAATTCTGATATCAGTAAGTGAAATAACAATGATTGGGTGATTTGAAAATGATAAATCTTGCTCAGCAAAGTTTTTAGAATTTTATTCAATATGTATCTACGCAAGTTTTAACTTTTTAAAGCGTTCTCACGGACTGTTTGGTCATCTCACTTAAGAAAAGACAATTGACTCAAAACATCGATTGTTTGAGAATGTATTTATTTTTTAGTCACAATACAATAAATATCATTGTATTTGTTATAATAACATTATATTAATGCATTGAGGGCTATTATGGATTTTGAAATTAACCATAGAGTTTATTTTATAATTTCTTTCAAACGTCAAAAAATGTATTTTATCAAAAATTTATATATATATATATATATATATATATATATATATATATATATATAT
>JAPDSC010086861.1:142279-152578 GCA_026290005.1 Latrodectus geometricus | reverse complement strand
TATATATATATATATATATATATATATATATATATATATATATATATATATATATATATCACTAGACTTAGAAAAAATATAATTTCATGAACTGCAATAATTCTTAAATGAAATTTGAAATTACTGATTTTGATGATACAGAATTCTAAAATATTTTATAATTGTAGAAAAAATCTTTTTATATAATATCGAATGACGGATAATTTGTTTTCTAGTTTTCACATTTCAGTTATTACCATCACAATTGAAACACAAATCAGTGAAAATGCGCTTTAGGTCCCCTACTTGGCGCGTTTTCAAAATCACCGATGCCATGACGAAAATTCTACCGCTATTTCAAATTGAAACTTAATTAGCAACCAATGAAAAGACTAAAACAAAAGAGTAATTAATGAGCATGCGCGAAAAAACGCTTCAAATTCGCGAGTTGTCGAAGTAGGAGACCTAAAGCGCAATTTAACCCACAAATCAAATTGATAAAAAACTTTAATTCTTTGTCATTTAAGTAAAATTTATCGAGATATATTACGTGAAATTTGTTATTTTAGTTCTTTTAAGCTGAGAAGAACCAATTTCATATTTCACATCCACGAACGTCAAACAGTCTGCTTAAATTAATACGTCAATCACGAGACACTGCGTAATTTAATGTTTTTGTGGATATCTTTCCTTTGTAACTTTGATTGCCACTTTGGCAAATGGAATATAAATGCATGTAAAATGATATTGTCTTGATGTGACAAATCATGTAGTTTCATAAACCAGAGTTAAAAATAAGTTGTTTAATAAAGCAGACTACAATCACGTCATAGTTTTTTTTGATGATTTTTCTAATATTGGCAGCCTCTTAAGTCATTTATTTTCTTCTCACGCATATCTACAGAAGAAACGCTAGCACTGCATTATTTGCATTAATATGCGCATAAGTGGTAAAATTAGGAGTTAAATTACGTCAGCGAATTTTAAAAGCGTCAGAGAAATCTGTTTTTGATTTTGCATTGTTCGAAGAAGCACTAATAATTTCTTTTTAACTATATTATGTAATGAAAATGCTTTTTTATTTAACTTTATAATGTATCATAAAGTAAAATATACGTTTAATTAATAAAGGAAAATTGATTTTTGAATTCTTCATTATAACTTAACTGTATGAGTACCTATGATTTTGTTCTTTCTAAAAATTAAATATTGGTTTTCTTATGTATTTTTTTAAGTCTAGTTAATGTTTTAAGATAATGAATTTCTAAAAACACAATTTTACTTTTATATTGTATTAGGTGGTTAAACATACCCGAGAGCAAGAAAAATAACATTACTTTTTTGTAAAAATTAAAACAAAATAAAAATATTAGTGATAAGTTCTAATTGATCTATACAATATCTTAAAGAATTGTGTAGTGTTAAATGAAACCAATTTTCAGATTAGTGCCAATAAAATTGTAATTCTGTATACATCAATACGAATATTCATGCTTACAAGTAAGAAAATAAAAACATCGATTGAGACTATAAATTTTCAGACAATCGAGTCAGTAATTACCACATTACAACAGATGCCCTTAAATACAAAAACAATTATTAACAAGCTTATATAATTTAAAATTTGAAATTACATGAGCAGAAAGCTTGTTAGTAAGTTATTAATCTGCAAACAAACTGAATGCAAATGTTTTAAGTTATCAATAAACTAGCGGTATTTTTAAGATGCTTAGATTGATAGAAATTAACGTGATAATTTCTAAAAAATAATTTGTAGGGTAAAAAAATTTAAAAAAAAACATTTCAAATTTACTTTATTTATTCAAAGTTAATAATTCTGAATAAAATATTTTTCTTGATAATTCTGCACAAATATTTCTCCGTTTAAAGTAATACATAATTAAAATATGAAGGTGTATATTAAAAATTGCATTTAAATATGTTTAATACAGTCAGCATTTTTTAATAGTTGTATCAATCAATAAACTATTTGCTATAATGAATAATATGATAGAACCTTACATATAAAATGTCAAGTTAAAGATGATTTTATTTCACTTTTCAAGAAAGACTATTAAAAAATTAATCTGAAAATCTCATTCCATTCTCGTAAATTTGTTAAAAATTCGAAGATGTGAATTCACTGCTTATTGTATAAAGATTTCGATCTTCTTTTTCGAAACTATAAATTTCGATAAAATTTATTATATCCTTCAATTTATCCTTTTAAAAAATTTAGAATGGATCACAGCGATAACATAATATAACTCAATAAAATTATAAATTAGTCACCCAAAGCAAAATGAGGAAACAATTTCTGAGAAATACTAAACTTATAGCCGAATGATTCGTTTAATGGGATAATACATGACTGTATAATTTATCTTCATTGAAGATTTTGTTAAAATTTATCCCATCGCAAACTGCGCTTATTTTTTGATAAGGAAAACTTAAAATGGTCGTAATATATATCATTAAATGAAAACAAAAATATTAACAATCAAAAGCCATCGAATTAAATATTCTGCATGGACAGTTGCAAACAGAGAAATTATGAGAAAAACGTATTATTGAATACGTAATTGAAAAACATTTGCTTATCTAAGAAAGATCATTTGAGAAAGAGATAATGAGACTCAAACAATCAAGGAATATCGAAACAAATAATACAGTAAGCTAACTGACCAAAACAAATTAAAATCTTTATCAATGAAGATTATTCAATGGGAGCACGTGGACCAAAAACGGGAATCTGTAAACAATCACGTTGTAAGAAACGGGTAAGAAAATCAGCAATTCGCTGATAGCTATGGCTAACTAGAACAATGACCCCCTTTCACTTTTGCATCCTTTGTGGAAAAGAAATTCAAATCTAGAATATTCTCCGAGCATCTATCTTCAGAACATTTGCGATCTTAGAGTAATCGGGTACGAATTGTTTGCCAAAGCGACATTTTTCAAGATAGTTGAATATACAAAAAGGAACGGAACAATAGTCGAAACTCATCTTCGAATCTGCCAATTTGCATTTTGTCGTTCAGAAATCTGGTGCGAAAATGCCGAGTTACGATAAAATCGTTGCCGACTTTCGGCTTGTTCCGGTTGAGTAAGTATTAATTTATATTGGTATTTAATAAGAGCAGAACATATTATAAATTTCATAAATGATATTTCTTATTGATGTACATAATTAATTAAGAGAAATTATGTTTTGTATACATTTAAATTAATATATCTGACATATTCTTATCAAATATTTTATGCAGTTAATATTTTCAAAGTTCTTGCACTAGAAGTTCTTTTGTTCCTATGTTTTATCTTCAAAAACAAACTTTAAAAGGTTTTAAACTTTTAAAGTCTGTTCATAATCTCTTAAGGTTACTACTTATACATTTTTGGGTATAAAATACAACTTTCATTTTAAGGTATTACACATGCCTTTTAATAAACAAGCACAGCCGTTTTATATTATTTGACATTTTATCACATATTTATTTTCGATTATTTAAATAACTCTAATAAATTTAATATATTGGATTGCTTACACAAAATAAATATTTTTGAAAAGGGTTGCTATCGTAATTCAACCATATAAATTATATTAAATTTCACTTATAAATCAGAAATAGGAATATGTATTTTAGATATTTAGAATAACAATGTTTATATTTAGTTCTTTTACATGACTCATGGGAATATTTTAAAGCATTTAACATATTTTAAAATGTAATCATTCAAAACAATTTTATAACTACTGTGTCAAAACAAAATTGATGAAATATTTTTTTAATGAATTGATGACAGAGCCACTATCTTGCATAAAAATAGACATCTTATATCTAAATAAAAAAAATAGATAATTTGTTCACACTAATTCTTAATTCATTGGTACTGAAAAATATTAAAATTTAAAACATTTAATACTCAAAATGTTTTAAAAAAAGAACATTTAGTTTGTTGCTCAACGTTCATTAAATACGAAGGATAGTTAGATAGAAGTCTAGAATTTAAAATAGATTCCGAATCACTGCCAACATCCCCGACTATGTAAGAATCGAACCTACGAGCTGTTGAAATGCAAGGTAGAGTGATAAAAATCGGCTACTAGTTAGACAATGAAGGCATTTTAGTATAACGTAATGTTAAGTATATGTCACACTTAACATTTTAGAAAATATATATGACACTTAATAGAATTTTCAACTAATAAAATAACAAAATTGTATTAAAAATCATGAAATTTAAAAGCCTTGAATTCAACCTGAGATTACGACCTCTGGTAATAGAAGGAAAAATAAAATGGTTAGATAAGAATCAATTCAAAACATTTAAAAAAAATTATTATTTTTAAATATAAATTGTATATTATCGTTTTTTAAAATAAAGCATATTTTGATTAATTGAAAAATATTAAAAAACAATGCAATGTCTGAAATACTTTTGGAAAGTTTAATTATATTAACTTAAAATTATATTAATGAAAAATATGTATCATTAAATTCTTTTTTATTAACATTGATATTTTAATTTATCAATATTATGAATTTCAAGTACAATCTTAAAAATATTTAATTATAAAGTTTAGATGAAAAAATAATGCAAAAATGCACACATATTCTTTGTGATCTCCGTTGTGACTTATAAATTGTTTCAGTTCGGTTTAAATTCGGAAGTATAGAGATGCTTTGTGTATTTGAATATCGAGTAAGCAACCCTTTTTCCTAATTATTCCGCAAAATATTTACGGTTTTTATGAACAAACAAACTTCCCATACGAGTAAAAATTATTAAATTTATAAATTTAATAATTTTTATCTCTGTCATGATTACGTAGCTTTTGAACACAAATGCATTATTTTTTCCTAAATTTAGCAAGTTTTCAAAGTATTGCTAAATTTATAATAAATAAAAGAAATAATATATTTTACTTACACAAAATGTTTCAGTGTAAAGGCATATAAAGTGCTCTATTTATGAAGTTTCGATAAATTAACAAAATAATATCAGTATTGCCAGATTTGTGTGATAACAAAAAAAAATGCGTTTTATTCTTAAAAGAAAAAGATTAAGCTTTTTATAAGAAAAAAAATCAATTAGTGACTCCTTCCACGAGGCAGTAAAAGATGACTGAAATGAAATAATGTTGCCATATATTTCTTACTATTGAAATAATATCATCAATAAAAGGTACTTTATTTACAAATTATTAAAAATTTAAAAATTGAAACTGATATATTTTACCAGGGTGATAGTATTTTATACATATTTTTTCATACAATATATATCTTATAAATGAGTAGAAGACAAATTTATTTATTTAATAACTCCATTATTTTTTAAAAAATTTTTTATTTTAAATAAACAATTTTTTGTAAAATAATAGAAATTTCATATTTTAAATATGAAATTTATATAAATATATTAAATTGTTAATAATTGAATAATATTTTATTCTTCAATTTCAAAGTATTTAAGCAATTGCGAAAAAAAAGTATTTAAATTTTTTCGATGTTTAGTTTTGTTAGCTTTCTTATTCGTTCGCAGAAGGAAAGATAGTGAGACAGGGAAAGAGAGGGAAGAGAGGGAGAGAAAGAGAAAAAAAGAAAAATATGGGATTATTTATTTTATAGCAAGTGTGAATTTTATTGCAATTTAAAACGAATTAAGGATTTTAAACAAATGTACGATAAAAATGTCGATTTCAAATTTCAAAATTATTCGAGACCCCTTAAATTTAGCTTTTAAAATCTAAATCCTACGAAATTAAAATTATAATGAATAAAAGTTTCTAAATAATCCTCTAAAGAAAAATCTGAGTAAAAGCATGACGTCATACTTCGATTTTTATAATATCATCGTCTCTTTAACAGCAGGAATGAATTGTTCTGGTGATGAACATTCACAGAAGATTACTGAAACAAATTTCATATATTTTCTTAGCATGCAAATATACTTTAAGTCCTGGTTTTAAGTTCCGTTTAGTCTGGTGTTAAGATACCGCATAAAGACTGATCATGATTTAAAGTTGTTCTAATGTTTCTATGAACTTCTTACTAATTATTTATTCTATGAACTTCTTATTAATTGATTGTAATACTTTATTAAAGATTATCATATGAAAATTTTTTATTAAAGATCCCTGATTTCTCATAGGTTATATTAACGGGGTGTTAACTCCAATGTTGCTAGCTCATTTAACAAAATAACTTGCATGTCATTATATTTTATATTTGTATGTTGATATGATGCATTTGTAAAATACCACAGTTCAGAAAAAAATTATACCAAGCACAATAATTTTTCGCTAATGGCAAAAAAACTTTTTATCAAATACATTTCGCAGTCAATAAAATGTTTTTCTTTTTAGATTTTTTTTAATTTAAATATTTTTTGAATAGATATTTAAATTAAAGCCAATAAAATGTTATTCTTTTTTGATATTTTTAAATTTAAAGCAATAAATGTTGTTAAAATAACAGATTTAAATTATCTTTATATTTAACATTCTTGCAAATAAACTGTACCATAAATAATCATATGTTCTAAAACATTAATGCAAATATGTTTTTTAAAAAATATTTTTTTCCCCTTAATTTTCATTAAATATGTGCTGGGAAACAATACAAAACGGTTCAATGCTAATATATCAAATTGTGCTCCAACTTTCTTTGTTGACAATATTCTACACAGGAATCGTTGGTTTTCAGGCGCAAATGTTTCTTCTGCCAAAATTTTATATATTTTTCAAAAAATTTTATAAAAGATATAAAAATTTTTTTTTGATTTGTTGCCAAAATTTTCTGGTTTGTATCAGAAGATTTTCTTGATTTATATTTTAATTTTTTAGTTGAGCCTAATTATTATCTGCAATGTTCTAATGTTTTTCGAGCGTAAATATTGTTCCATTCATATGGCTCAAAACGTGCAAATAGTTTCACTAGTCAAAATGAAAATTATTTATTTTGATTGTTTGTAGTATATTTATTTCACTGTCGTGAATCAAGCAAATAAACATATTTTGTTTTGTCGTGAGACAAGGTAAATCTAATCACTGCCCGGTAGAATTTAACACAATTGTGGTTTCAGGAAACAGAAGACATAATAACAATCTCAATAAACGGTGACTTGCCATTTTGACGTATGTTAAGTGACGAGAGTTTATTAAATAAAAAACTAAGTGAACTTCTGGAAGCTTCGCAGAGAGGTCATCTGCATAACAAAGCGCTACACTAAGAAATATTCAATATATTAGATGACAACTTGTTTATATCTGTCAGCTGACTTGCATCACTTGAATTAATGCGATTTATCGAGGTAAAATGAGCTTTTTTCAAAAAAAGTTCCTGTTTATTTAGAATAATATATGTATAATTTTTAAGTACAATAAAATCTGAAGAACTTTCAAATGTTACTTTTAATATGAACAAAACAACTTAATAATTATGTAAAGCATTTTATAAATACTAAAAAATTGTTTCAAACTACAGGTTGTTCAATTATTGTTATATTATATATACAATGATTATTATGTTGTCTTAAAGTTTATTTTATTATATTATTATAAAATAAAAAATAAAGATATCAAAAATTTAAATAAAATATATTTCATATATAATAAATTTTTTTTCATTGTATTATCAAAATTTATTGAGTAGTATGAGTAAAATAAATTTTTATTAAAGCTGAGTACAAAGTAATTTAATGTAAGAATAAGTTATTTTTAATACAAAAATTAAAAATAATAAAATTCATTCATTTATAATATCTTTTATCTTAAAATATTAAACACATTCATTCCTCAGAAGAGTTATAATGTAAGCCAAAGACAATAAGAAACGGTTTTGTGATCGGTTTTAGGATATGTATATCTATATATTTAACTTTGTATTATACTAAACGTAAACTTTTCTTGTAATTTGTAAAAATTAGAAAATTTGTTAAAATTTCAAGTTAGCTATTTTGTTTAAATCTTTTGTGTAATATGACATCTTTTAAACCTTTTACTCTACCAACATAAGAAAGAATAAATTGTGCAAAAGTTTAGTTTATCATGTTACATCATTGTAAGTCATATATTCAAGGATAATATTCAGACTCACAGATCTTAGAAAGATAATTTTCTTGTTAATTTAATAAAAAGGTAAATATATGCTCAAGAAACCGTTTTAAAGCTAAAGCCTGTGCTCTATAATTGCTTTATTAAAAATCTATCCATACATATGCGATATTACTGCAACTAATAATCATACCCACTGTACATTGTATCAAGCATAACCATCATATTTACTAAAGATTACAGTCTTAAAATACATTGATTATACACAATTAAATACTTCCAGTATTATTAATTCAAGTGTAACCCTGCGAATCACTTAACAAGTATAATAATCACAATATGAAATTGATGGTTTTTATGATGGATAATTTATGGAAGGCATAAAATGTCGTTTTAATGTGATTGCTACTGTCGGAAATACTTAATATTCTGATAGGATTCTAATAAATAAAGTAGAAAATGTATTAAGTTAAAGCTGCATGAATTTTACCTAACGTAGTAAGTTTGCTTGAAAATTAATTCTTTTGCAGAGCATGTTTTAAAAAAATAATGTTTATAACTTAGTTGTTAAAGTAAATGCTAATAAAATGTGAAGCTTATTAATCATTTATTTATATATTTTTTAAAAGAACGTTTTTCGTTAAAAACGTTTCTAAGTTTTTTAATTTCGCTAAATTTTTTTAAAATTTTCAAAGGAATTAACAATTTGAAATTAGAAATTGAGCAATACTATTTTAAATAAATCATAAATAGATATGATTTCATTGTATAATTTTAAATAATTTATAAGCAATCTAAAAGAGTAAAAAAAAATTAAAAAATGAAATACAATAGCTATGTCTGATAAAATATACTAATTGCAGAAAAATTTAAATTTGGTTCGAATAAAAAGAATCTTTAACTTAATTTATTTTATATGAACATTATTTTTCATTTAAAAACCAAAGATGAAAGACTTCGAGATAATCTATAATAATAAAAAACAAACAAAAAGATTTTCACATTTTAAGAATACTTCAAGAAGCAAAACAAGAATGAATATTAAACTAAAATTTAACTCTTTGACATGTGGCGGAAAAATTAAAAATATGCAGAAGTAAGTGTCATGTTTTGCAAACCAGTCTGGTCTTAATGACATTTCAAAGGAGTTAAGAGAATGGAATTTTTATAGCATCCATATAATGAACGCTGTTTGATATAAATTATATTTTAAGATTTACAACTGAAAAGAAAGTATTTTGCAACCGAGCAATGATACGAATAGTTTGAGTGACAAGGAAAATGGATCTTATTTGTCGCTCTTTTCAACCTATTGAAAATGAAACATAAATAATCTGATAGACAGAAACAACCGTGTCCTTTCAAAGAGTTACACCTTGGGGTTAAGAGGCTATTGGATGCATGGATCTTTCCCATAGAAATAAATGATTGGTTGGGGATCATTATCGATAGAAATAAATGATTGGCTATGGAAGTAGGTAGATACCTCAGTTTATTTCACACACAGGAATGGCAAAAAAAGAATTTCAGATCCTTAAAGCAAGTTTCTTACGTGATAAAGTAGGGTATATTGTTTTGAAGGAAAATTGCGCAAATTTTGTACGTCAATTGTTTCATTTCGCGGCTTTGGCTCGAATTTTTTCAATTAGACCAGCTTTTGCACAACGTACTATAAACAGGAAAATTTTGGTTGATATGTTTATTTTTCAGTCGTGAATTTTTGAAAACGGTTAATATATTTTATCACGTTTTATTTGTTTTTTTCACGGTAAGTTAATAAGGAAAATGCGTATATATTTTTTAAAAATTGCTAACTTAAAAAAAGTCAATATCAGTATTGTAAATTCTGAAATGCTATTTGCTCAAATTAAAATTATAGTTGAAATGTGTCTTTTCCAAATAAAAAATAAAATATTCCTTTCTATTGTATTTTAATTTATTAATATAGAATCGTTAATAATTTATAGTTGTATTTATTAGTACAAGTTGTGTTGATTGAATTTCAGACAACTTTTTTATGTAATTGTATGTATATATCAGTTGTTATTATGCTAAAATTCTTTTTTCTGAGCTACGAGCATACATATTCATTTCCAACAAAATTATATTTTAATTTTTAAGAAAAATATAAAACATCCTATTTCCTAATTTTTTGAAGTCTTTCAGTCATTCTTCGTATTCAGTTTAACAATATATTTTGAAACATTATATGAGCACAACATAATGAGCATCAAAATACCTGGGAACATTTTTAATACATACAT
>JAPDSC010086861.1:108256-142179 GCA_026290005.1 Latrodectus geometricus | reverse complement strand
ATATATATATATATATATATATATATATGAAGTAAAAATCTGTGGAAATGAAGAGAAAATAGTAAATGAAATAGCGAGGTGGAAATTGTTACATAATGAATTGAGTTTTATTTTATATTGAAAATCTTAAATTTTTATATTGCTTTGGAGAGACTAATTTAAGACTTTAATGTTTATCTTGAATTTACCCCAATGTGTTCATATATTTTTATGAGTGTCATAAATATTTAAAACAAAGAATATTCTCTTGCTCATATCTAACTGCAATATTTCTCATAATATATTAATAATGTTTACCCATGAGGCTCTGAGAATTTTTTCCAAAGAGGAAGATAGAATTCACGTTATTGGCAACAAATCAAAGGCATTTGGTTAAAATATAAAATAAATCCATGTAAAATAAATAGTCAAACAATTGCTTATCTCTAAACTATGAGTTTTCTGTTACTCGAAGCTTTGTTTTTCCTTTCCCTTCTTAGATTTAATTTTGTCTCTTTTAGTGTCTTAAGAGAATTACGTATTTATTCAAATACTCAGTATTTAATCTGAGAAAACAAATTTTATAAATCATGCTATCCACTATTATTGCATGATTTTTATTATTTATTTTATTCACATTTTCTTAAAATTTATCTCTCCCGATTTTATATAATTATAGTAGTTTTTGTTCTTCATCGTAAAAGTAATTTATAACACATGAATAGCAACATGCATGAAATTCACATAAAAATTTCTTTTATTTTTTTTATCATACTTAATAATAAAATTCTAAAGTCCCCATATCTTTCACATTTTACAAAAATTTAAAAATTAATAAACTTAGTTTTAAATTTCACATAATTATAAATCTTTTCTAAAACCATTAAATGACTCTTAAATTAAATTAAATTTAAAATTTATACAAAACTATTCATTTTCATATATTCCATCATAATTTTAAGTTGGGTGAATTTTATAATTTAAATAACAAACAATTACTTTAATTATAAGCAAGTTCAAATTATGAAAATTACTTTAGGATTTACAATTTATTTACAGCAAACTTAATGATTTACCCAACTGAAATAAAATATAATACAAAAAATTGTATATTTATTGCTGCTGATAAAGTGCAAAAAAGAGATAAATACAAAAAATATATGATAGGTAATATTCATTAACAAGTATGTTTAAAGTTCCATTAATGGCAATTTCTCGAGAAAACATGAAAAACTTACAGATATTGCAATAAATATTTTATTTTTTACTACATCAAAATTTCAAAATTTTAATTGATATAATTTAAATTTACACTGAAAAAGTTTTCAAAAAAATCATACTTATCGACAAGAGAAACATAGCACAATTACACAGACTTTAACTTAAACTTACAAAAAACAGAATTATATGAATGGAAGATAAATGTCTTCCAGGTATTGAAAACGGTAAAAACATTTATAAGACTTCCTTATAACGTTCTAATGTCAATTTTTATATCACATTTATCAGAATGTGACTTATAGCTGATATATCTTATTTCGATCTCTTCATAATATGACAAACAGTCATTTTTCCGAAAAGTGTAGATAAAATATTCATTTTCTAGACAAGTGCAAGATGGAGAGGAATTTATTAATCATAAAATCTAATATATTTTTAGTTGGAAGGTAGCCTGTACCATCCTCGCACAAAATTTCCCCATATTTTATCTGCTTTAAGAAATTATTCTATAGAATTTCTAGAGTGACAATTATATGCATGAACCGGTTTAATGGCGACATTAAAGAACAAAGCTCTGTTCTTATGATTTTGGTATCACTGTGGGCAAGAATTATTTTTGTTTTCCTCTGATTCCCCTCTTCCCTTCATCCACTAGAATTAGGGACAAACAGTATGACGCACAAGGAAAAAAATGCAACTAAAATATCAGAAAATAAAAGGCCCATCTTTGATGGACATGTCCGCATTATCATTTTGTTTGTGAAACAGAATTCTATTGGTATATCTTCATAGAAGGGGTGTACTTCGAAATCTGATTGGTATAATTCTCATTTTCATTTGCTCATAAAGCCAAGACTTTGTAAATATTCTTTCTTTTGGCTATTAACTTAACATTTCACAGGTAAGCTAATTTTTTTATTGATTTAAAAAGTTGTAATTTGAGACTCCATTATTATATTTATGATAGAATTTTAAGAAAATATTGCTCATTAACTTGACTTGTTAAATTTTTCTGTAATTGAAATCCTTAAAAATGTTGGAAGATGCATATTATTTTGAATCTTGTTTTATAAAAATGCATCAATAATATAAATTATATGATATATATATATATATATATATATATATATATATATATATATTAGTTAATGTTTAATATTTAGATTGTCTCTGAAATGGATTTAAATGGTGCTATTTATAGAATCTAGCTATTTCTATAAATATGTCAATATTCTTCAATAAATAGTAATACGAATAAACTTTACAGAATTTGATTAATTTCTGTCCTAAACTAAAGAATTATTTGTTATTACATTTCAATTTAAACTAAAGAATTATTTGTTATTATATTTCAATTTATGCTATGAATATGTACTGATTAAAAAAAATTTAAATAACATATGAATCTTTTTTTTTTCTTTTTTTTTTCTATGTATCCAGTAAATTTTTGAACATTTATGAATCTAGATATTTGCAAATGTTCTTAATGTAAATATGATAAAGAAACAGTTATTTTTCTTATTTTAAATATTCTTAAAAGATTGGATTTATTTTTAACGAAATATGCTTTCAATTTCTTATGTGTGTTCGTAATTAAGATTTATTGACATTAGAAATATTTTTTGTTATTCACAAAAACTAAGGATTGACTAAAATATATATCCTTCTATAATTTATAATTTTAAATAGTAAATGCTTAAAAATTCTTTTAAACTTAAAATATCTATCGTTTATTCTTTGAAGAAAATATTATATGAAGATCAAGTTCATATATAAACTTTCAAGATAAGTTCTTTACAGTTATTTAAAACATTTTATCTTTTAAGATTAATATTTTTTTAGATTTAAATATTTTTGCTATCAAGATTTCATATTTTTAGTGTAACTTTATTTTATAACATGTCTCTAATTTGTACAATTTATAAATCTGAAAATGATAAATACATTAAAAACTATATATAATGCCCATCTTTAAAGAATATAAATATTTGTTTATGTATAAGAATTTTTTAAATTAGTTTCTATGGGTTGCCTAGTTTCATTTTAAAATAAATTATTAAATTGTTAAATTATCATTCAATATTAATTTCAATACTTATGATAGTTCCTTTATGGTTAGGTACATGCATAACAGACTTTAAATTTTGATGAGATTCTATTATAAATAAAATTTTATGTCGCTTTTCATGCTTTTGTCAAATAAGATATTCAATGTTTTTTCTCTCGTTTTTTTCTCTATGGCTGTTACAATCGAAATAAATTATTTGAATTTTAACTCATAACTTTTAACTTATACATTCAAGTTTTTCAATTTATATATTCAAGTCATTTATTATACTATTCAAGAAAATTAGAAAAAGTGTAATAAAGATGCTGGTAATGGTCAGAAAATAAATTTAAAATCGAGAGTGATATACTATGGCAATGAGCTTACAAGAAGTGTATGTTATAGTTATTTAAAAGAACGAAGGATAAATTAATATCGTAAAAGTAATTGTAATACGTTTTTCTGTAACTTAAAATTTATATACCACCAGCAAAACAAGTGAATAAAATTTTCATGAACGAAATGCAATAAAAGTTCTACATTCAGCCGTAATTTATATGGCGAAATAAATCTTCTTTGAAATCAAAATATTTGATATTGCATCTATTTAATAAATCGCTATATAGAATACGAAATCTACCTTACAATCGGAAGCACATCTCATTTCACTTGTATTGCTAACTTGAACAGCAACAAAGGTTATTCCTTAATCCCCTTCTCAGACTTCGCGTGAAATCATTACAACCGAAAAAGAAAAGCCACAGACCCATTCGGAAACGTTATCCAGATCTTGACAAAAGCCGCTTCTTGGTGCGAGTGACCTTAGATTTCACTGTTCCACTAGTAATGGGACAAAAGGTGAAGCCTCGTGTTACGAAGAAGCTCTGTCCTGTTTTCTTGCTGCAGGCCATCTCGTAATATTCATTCCGCTGCAGAAGTGTCTTGAAGGAGATGAATGCATTCAATAAAAACTGAAAGCTCGGCGTCCTAGTAGATCACATGCTCTTCTTGTGATAGGGGTTGAAGCAACGATTTGACTGCATCTCATTTTACTGTTTAATGTGCTAGAATTGAAAACGGTGTGGTGAAGCAATTAAATATGGAAATTTGCCAGCCGAAATGGGTTGACTTTAATATATTCAGGTATTGTGGGTTTGTTTCTTTTCTTGCTAATTTCAGTTCTGAGGAAAAATTAATTTTTTTTAGTTTAAATTTTTGCAGAAATTAAACATTTCATTGTTATTTATTAAATCTTATTTGATTTAATGGAAATGCCAGTTTTGAAATTTTAATATGCCCAGTTTGTAAAATTCAGAAAACTTAGTAAGCAAAAATTAATTTTATTTCCTTATAAAATTTATGATATATATAATATAGCATTGAATTTAATGAAAAAGGCGAATTTCAAATTAAGTATTTTACTAGAGAAAAAGAATTGAAAACAAACACATATTAACTGTTTTTATTTTTTTTCTTTAAAAATTGAAATCATTTGCTTTAGAATTTCTCTTTCCTCAAATGTTAAATTTTCGCGTATTTCTTTGTTATCATTGCTTAAAAATATTTAAGAAATTGTTTATTATTGAAAAAAAATTAGCGTGCCAAAACCTAATTAAATTTTAGCATATTCAAGTAAGATAAATTTGGAATAATTTATTTTGAAATTACTATTCTGAAAGAGAAATCAAAAATTTTTAGAACTTTGAGTTAGTAGTATACACTTTTAAAAATACAATGTTATTTCTTTATCATTTTTTTGTACTGTATATAGTACTATCCTTTTCTGTACTTGCCAATCATTATGTCTAATTCTAATATGCAGTAATTAATTACTAATTCGCATTATTTTTAAAAATAAATATAAAAAAAAGTGATCTTCCTGTTTGAAGGGTCATTTTTCCAATGCTTTTTATTGTTCCTATTTTTGAATTGTAATTATGGAATATATAATTAATTATAAAATTTTGGTTTATTTCGTGTTTTTCTCCAAAATTTAAATGTAAGATGAGTTTGCTTATAAAAACACTTATAGCAGTAAATTTGCTCTTTAAAATTCATCGTCCTACATTCAAGTTTAAATATTCTTAAGAATCAATAAATGAAACTTTAATTGATTTTTGTTGCTGACAAAACGTGGTAAACTCTATTAGCAAATCAGCAAATAAATTCAATTGTTTATGAGGACATTTGAATATGAAGACAGGCTAATCTGAATAGTAAATTAGTATGTTGCAATGAATGGTTAAAGATGACCACTCACTTAAATGAGCGCACAAATAACAAAAGTCCTACTGACCGCAGTTTATGACAGACCTTGGCTTACATAATGAGTGATTTCTTTGTGTCATTTAGAATAAATTTGGTAAAAGAATGGATTTGCATATGTTGATTAGCTGACACAAATTAGTTTTGTCAAAACCTTGACCTAAGATGATTGTCGAAAGAGTAAATAAATAGTAAAGCAACCATCTTGACTTTGCTTTATGCTTTTTCTTTGACTTCGAGTTAATTTGTATTGATAGTTCAGGTACTGTGGGAAAGTATATCAAATATTTGTAACTATTTGAATTAGCAGTGTAAGTAGTACCTATTATTTTAAGAAACTAAAATTAAAGAGATGATTTATCTATTTCTATTCTTTTAACATTTGTTTGAATATTAAGTTCATGAAAATTCCTGGATTACTCTTTGAAATATCAGTTTAAATTTATCAAACTGCTGAATTTACACTTGTAAATTTGTCCCTTAGAGACAGAAAAGACCTGAGCCATCTATTTTTTATTGTTAAAATGTTATTCCAAATTGTAAAGGGATATTTTCTATTCTAAGACAAATGCATTTTTATGTACTATATATACTTTGTTTTTCAAAATCTTATATTTTTTTAATAAATTTAAACTTTGCTTTTTATCCGCGACTGTCAAGATGAGTAGACAATTTCTCGATTCCGAACAATGCACTCTCTCTTGTTATAACAGTTGTTTTAAATTAGTCCAATGTTATAAAATTGCACGATATTTTTTGCATATATTTTTACAAAGATAAGTCTGTTTTTTATTATTTTTTTTATCATAAGGATTTTGATACAATTTCATAACTTATTAAATCTTAAAAATTTCCATGTACAACTGTGAGTAACTTTAATATTAGCACAAAATAATAATTAGCACAAAATAATATTTCATTTGTCTTTATGTGAGACATAATTATGTAACTCAATTATAACTCGATAATTTTTAGTTCTACATTTGACATTTAAAATAAATCATAATGAATGATTCAAATGTTCATAATAGATCCAAAAATATGAAACTTAAATTAATATGTGATATATTAGAATAACTTGACATGAAAAATAAAATAAATATTTTGTCTTCGCTATTTCATATTATCAATATCGCTTCTAATTAAACATTTTGTTTGTTATCATTTGATTAATATGTGATAATATTCTATTATCTTTATTTCCTTAAGTTTATAAAATTTAAATTTTTTCATAAATGTTGAAAATATACTTAGAACAATTACTTTCCATTACATTTTTGAGGCATATTATTATCTTTGAAATTTAGTTTTTATTAAAAAGTTGATCTAGAGAATGTGAAGTAAATTGTAGATTTTTTCAAAACTTTTTTAAAAATATCTTAATATAACTATTTTGAAATTTATTTTATTCTACCTTAAGTGATTATGGGGGAGAATTTATATTTTAATCAAAATCTATTTATTGAAATGTTGTTAATCTATTTAATGTAAGCTGCGATAAATACAATTGCTATTGATGATGTATATCCAATCAAATTTTATTCAATGTTTGTAAGTAAAAATAGATAAAAATAATGTTAAATAAAAGAGATCTTTTATTAATTGAGGAAATATTAGATGTTTTACTGACTATTTGAGTTGTGAATAAAGGTTTGTTAGATAATCCTTATCTATAATGGAATAAAAACTGGACGCAGTTTAATAAAAAATTTTCACAATTATATTATATTATTTAGCATACAGCTATCTACTGTAAAATTATTTCAAATAAAAATAGAACATAAAATGTTTCTTCATTCATTCCTTATTTTTGAATACTGAAAGTATGAAAAATCCTTTTACACACGCTCCTGCCACATTCAAATGTTATTTTTATTAATAAGTTACCGTTATTTAGTATGCAAAAATTTCAAGGAACAAATTTTGAAATAAATTCACATTGTTTGCGCTATTGTATATGAGTTCAACAGCACAAAGCCTATATTATTCAGTCCTATCTTGTGTCAAAATAAATTTCTTTTCTTTAAAATCAGAAGGTGGATTTCAATGGAGAAATAAATCATGACGATCAGCTAATTCATCAGATTATCGTATGGCATATTGTGCATCATTTATTCGGAAAACGTGAAAAACCAGCAAGGATATTGAGAAAAACTTTTTCGCTTCTTTTCTTTTCCATAATTTTGTTCCAGAAACCTAGTTCTACAATGAATTTCTTCCTGGCCTTTGTTCCCACACATTTTCAGATTTCAGTCTCTTTGCTTTTCTTTTTTTTCATTCATTCTAGTGAAAATTCTTTTGTTATTTGATCTTCTAAGTGAAAGCTACGTGTCAAGATTATTGAAATAAAACTGCATTGTGCCTTTAACATAAGCCATGGGTAACGATCACCAAAGACTCCTCAGAGTTCTGCTCCGACTTTGATGCAGATGGTCATGTTCATATCGAAAATAAAACTAACTTCATTGGTAGAGGTGTTTCCAAACAACGACTCTAATAGAACAGGAAATTTATAAATGATGCCTATTTAGATGTAAGTTTACTTTTTTGAATTTGATAATATGAATATTTTACGAGATGACTTATGCTTACATAAATACAAATATTTAAACTCGAACATTTCATTCACTTAAATGAGATATTTTATTCTTGTTTAAAAGGCTGATAGAGAGAGGGAGTACTTGAATGTCTTGTTCATGGACTTTTAGTTTAATGGTTCGTAAGTTCGATTGTCACCTCTGGAGACTACTAATCTTGATTTAATTAATTTATCTACGCAACTATACACGCACATATATTGTGTAGAGCGACATAATACTTAAAAATATATATTTTCTTTCAGTCTTTTTTTTTACCTGTCTTAGTTCCAATCAATTGTTTTACAATTAAAATATGGCATAAGTAAGCTGCTCATGTTTTACTCACGAATACTTAATAAATGGTAGCAATTTAAAGTTTGCTTTCAATTTGCATAAGAATAACTGAGCTAATGCAATTGCTTTTTACGCATTTAAAAGGTAGAATGTATGTTATTATTTTAAATAGGTTTATAATATTAATGAAGAAATGACGAGTGAATGTTTTATATAAAAATATTAATTTTATGGCAATTTATGAATACACATTTTATTTTTGAATTAGTTGTTTATATCATAATATAAATGCATCGAATTTTTTCCCAAATTAAAATTCTTAACTTTAATCCTCTAATTCATTCATGTTTTCTTTAAAATCTAAGATATAATATGACATTCATCTTTTTTTATCGAATTACTCATCCAAAGTTTATTTACCCTGAAAGAGTTACGGCGCAATCTTCTTGATAGGATTTGATGACAAAATAATTGTTTGCTTATCGTGTAGTAAATGATATCATCGACTGTTACGTGAGAATTTTTATTCCATTAATTCCGATTAAGTATTCATAGATTTAAAAAATGCATTCAAAATTATGATTTCAAAAGGAATAAAAAAATCTAAAAGGATTATTTCCATTTTGAGTTGAATCATTTATATGTATACATTGAATGAACTTTTTATTAAAAGAAATCTGTATGACAGCGATTGGTTATTTACGAACGAAGCGCTATCAATTCCCTATCAAATGACTTTTCAGCGTAAAAAAAGGTCATCTATAAAAGGAAAAGATCTTTAAACCGGTTCATCAATGAAAGATGAAGAACTAATAGAAGGTTATTTAGGACAGTAACCTCTAAGTGTTTTAAAAGATGGGCATGTGCATCCGGAATAATCATACATAAATATACTTCATGTTGAGAAACAGTGTTCGTCTTTTTTAAATCTTCCATCGGAACACATTTGTCTTTTTACGACCTATGATTATTTTAAGTTTCATTATCGCATTCTTTACATTCACTGTTCATTAAATTCATATATTGTATAATTATTAAAAGGATAAAAAATGGTTGGAAAAAGAGAAAAATTTAAGAGGTATATTTTTCGATATTACATTGTGATTCTGTAATTAAAAAACCATTTAGTATTTAAATAAGAGAAATTAAAATTTGAATTAAGAAGTTTTTAGTTGTAATTTGAAATAAAGAGTTAATTATACAATTTTTGAATTTTTTTATTGTAGCACTTGCAGTGATTTGGATTCAGCCATGGGAAAACTAGATTTCATCCCCCAGGAAGATCTACAGATAAAACTTAAAGAGGTAGGGAACTGTTTTACATAATTTTATTTATTACAAATTAAGAGTAATTTTTTTTTATATTCATAGAAATATTATGCAAAAAATATGTTCTTTTGAAACATGTATTTATAATATGAAAGTATTCTTTTTTTAAAAAAAAATATTTTACAAAATGCGTTTTAATTTCCATTATTGTAACTTTAAATAAATAAAAAGAAAGTTAATTATTTTTTAACATTATGTACGTTAAGATACTTAAAGTATATTTATATTGTGGCAAATATAATGATTGCGTGTTACTTTGCTTTTTATGAATTAATATTAATTAATAATTAAAATGGATAAATAGAAGAAATTATTTTATACAGAATAGAAAGCATATTAATATTTATGATTTCAAAGAATAAAATATTTCTTGAATTGTATCTGTTTTCTTAAAGATAATTCTTAGGGGAAAATATTAAAAGCATCTCAGAATTTTGAAATATAAATTATAATATTCTTTACTTAATTTATTTACATAAAAAAGTAAATATTGGTGCTATTAATTCTTTGAGAATAATCCCTTTATAGTGATATATTACTTTGGCTTACAAATCTTGTGTCTGAAAGGTTAATGCGAGGATCTTCATTTGAAAAGTCTTTGAATTCGAGTCTCATTCAAAGCGAGGGCGTTTGCAGAGGCTAATAAGTTTCTTTAAATTGTAGATATTTTTCCATTTTGTCTATTAAATGCAATAACTTAACGTAGAGTGACAATCAAACTCTTTTTAGTAAAGCTCATAAATAAAGTTTGATGAGCTTTATGTGTAAAAGTCTCATTAAGTTTTTCAATTGTAAACTTTAAATTACTATTTGAAGAGATAATTTAAAATAATATTTTTAACAAACCAATAAATAACTTGTGATAGAAAGTAATTTAGGATGGAAAATTAATTCTAAAATTGTGTTTTTAATGGGAAATTACCATGTATTCAATATTATATTCAACCTCCATTGATTCAAAAATTAAATCCAAAATCCGTGTGGCTTATATCGAAATAATACTATTTCATATTATTTCTATGCATTTTATATTTTTTATATCTTATATGATATTATTTTATTTATTTATTTATATTGAATTTATGCAAATATGTATGAATCATTTCAGCAATTGATATATTTACCTGTTTCTTCATCAAAATCACTTTAAGGAAAAAATCATTGTCTTATAAATACAAAAATACATTACAATAATATAACATTAAAAATAAGGATATTTTTCACTAAAAAAGCAAGAATGAATGGTGATTGCTGCATTGTTTGACTTTGTTATTTGTATTTTTTTGAGTATAATAACGGTGGTACAAATCCAGCTGTGTCATATTAAAATCATACGATGAGAAACAGGAAACGTCACACATTTTATAGTGAAAGCTAGATTCATTAGCTTTGCAATTAAGTATAAACACTTCACAACAGTTTTAAATTATTCCTCATTTATACCTGTAGGAAAAGATTTGAGTAAAATAAACTGCTTAGATTAATTTAATGCATGTGTTTATGCTGTGAAAATATTTGCGACATGGTCTGATGGGCTCATACAAATGATATTGTTCACTGTTGTAGGAAATGAAATAAGATTCTTTGATGGTAATTATTTTGCAATATGACAACCTCATTGTTCATTTAATTTCATTGTCTCCGTTCAAACTTAATTTTCTTGTGTTAGAAAAGTTGTAACAGTTCTTATCAATGACTACCTTAGATTCCCCAGGTAGATATAAAAGTAGTTTCTGGGAGATTATTCATCAACTTCAAGACATTTTTATTAATACTAATGATTGATTAAGTACACTTTGCCACCCATCCTGTCTAATGGTCAGCGTGTCTGACTGCGGATAGAGAAATCCTGTGTTCGAATCCCGGTTCGAGCATGGATGTACTTAATCTTTCTCTGACCTGTCTTTGTCCTTGTAGTATGAATGGTTGCCTACCATATAAACGAATACTTATGGCATGTCTGTACTGTGAAGACGGACTCCACACCACAAATTATGGTTCAGCTGGAAAAGTGGAACAGCGCACCCCATATTGCCAGCCTGGCCACTCGACAAAAAATAAATAAATAAATAATACAAAAATAAAAAATAATAATAATAACTAAATTTTAAACACTTAAAGCAATCATAAATATTTCTTACTTTTCTCGAAAAGCTGTCAATAACCGTTAAGAAATTATGAAACTCGAGTGAGATAAGCCATAAATATTTCTTATTAGTGGTTGTCAATAACGGTTTGTATTACCAATAATGATACTATTGATAATGATTTTTACTAATATTAACAGTGGTTACTACTAATAACTAATGCGTATTATTATTTCGAATCGAAGATTATTTTTATTGCTCTTTGAAGAAATAAATTAATAGTTCGGAATATTTTATATGTTTTTCATTTCTTTTTTTTCTACATAAAAGTACTTCATTATTTATTTTACATAAAGAATCTAGTAATTTTTAAAGCCATTTGCTCAGAAAGTTTAAGATACAATTTATAAAGTAACACCATCAAAATAAAATAAATACATTCATCAATATCTCATAACAGCATTCCAAACTAATTAATGTTCAGAAGACACTAATGTTCTCTTAATACGTTGCTTGCGTTAAATCTTTATTTTTTAATAAGATTTTTTCAAAACTAACGAGTCAAATTTGTATTACTTGTTGCAAGTTAAGATGTTCATTAAAGGATATAATTTATGAATCATAAGCTGAAATTTTAATTAAAATTATTCAGAATTAATAAAATTCAATTAAATGTATAAATAAGATATAATGCAAAACATACTTTTTATTCTAAAAAAAGCATATACTCGTATGCATTGCAGGCTATTTTTGAACAATCACGTTATATTTGAATAAATAAATAATGTTGAACCATTATTTTTAATTTCTAATATTCACTACTTAGTTATTTTCATTATTATCTGTGTTACATTGGTTTTTAATGCAAAAAGTAGCAATTTATTGGAAAATTAATAGATTATTTTCAACTTTATTCCAGCAGAGTACATTAAAATTTTGTTTGCTACATTTGTTTTTAGCAGTCTACCTCGTAACCTATATTATATAGCCTATTTTCAAATGTAATGCTTTAGGGCATATATTTCGTATTAACTTATTTTAGAAATAGCAGTCACATATTTATTTAAGCAATGGTTAATTGATGACCTTTTTTCTAATATGTATTTAAACTTCTGTAAATTAGTTATTTGGACTAAGCTTTAATTATATGATAGTATTTGTATCAAAATTGAATAAAGGTCAATATATAAACCACAAATTTTATAATGTAGGAAAACTTGTAGTCACATTTTCAAATATTAAATAAATACTTTACAAAAATATTTATAATCATAGATGGGAATCGAATTTCATTTATTCGGAAAGATAAGTAAAATTTAATATTGACAATTAGGTTAAAAATTGATCAATTAAATTAAGACTTTATATCATGCGTTTGGAAACAAATTCGAAAAAAAACTATGTAACTGCACAAATTGAAATTTTTTCAAAATATGTTTTCCAGCATATTTAGAAGTAAGAGGTGTAAAAAAAAAAAAAAAAAAAAAAAAAAAAAAAAATTAAAATTTAAAATCATGAATTAGTTTGAATTATAAATGATCAGAATTTAAAATTTGTGAGAACTACTTGTCATTGAAAATTGTAATTAGTATAATATTCCAAATTAGTTATTTTACATATTGATTGAAATAATTCATGAAAATATTTTAGGAATTAATGACAATTTCAAGAACTGATTGAATTAATCATAATAATAGAAATAAATTTAATAATAAAAATAATTTGATTAATTTAATGATTAAACTGAACTGTAATAAATTAATCCGAAATTTTCCCACTCTGGTTTAAAAAGTTTTGTATATGGAGATTTAATCTATCTTTAACTAGTATCAAATTTGTTGGCATAATTCATCGCTAATAAAACATTTATAAGTCGGTAACGGCTTCTGAAGTCAACATTAAATGAAGCAATAACGCGTCTTATTTTAAAGAGTTTTAAATTTGATGTGAGTATGAAAACATCAATTTTTAGTGAAATACTGTGAAAAGTTTATTTGTTTATGTAACTTTAGAGTTCTTCTTCTTTTTCTTTTTTTTTTCTAAGCAGGTCATTTAATACACAAACATGACATAATATGTCATAATCCCATTTTGAATGTAAAGAATGTCAAGGTAAAACTGCCTTGACTCCAATCGAACTGATGTAAGTGAGATTACAAGGTTTCCCAAAGACTTTGAATCTAAAATAAAAAAAAGAAAAGAAAATGATAATAAATAAATAAATTAAAAAAATATAAAAAAAAAGCCAATGTCATCAAGATTGATAACGAACTCCATTGAAACATTGTATTTCTTCATACAAGAAAAAAAACTATTCATCTTATAAAATATTTCGACATTTTTTAATTTCTGTTTATTGCGTTAAATTTTACAAATACTTTTGCCACGCAATTTTTTTTAAAAAAATAGAATAATTTAAAAGTACTTTAGTTAGAATAATTAGCATTATAAAATTATATTTGCATTACACTAAATTCCAATGATTTTTCAAATTTGTATTCTGAGCACATACAGTACATTTTGTAGTGATCATAAATATTCCATTATTCATTGTATTAGGTTGGAGAAAAAGAAATCCATTATTTTTACGTGAACTTTATGTAACTTCTTTTGGATTCGCTTTGTAAAAAGGTTTAAAACAGCTTTCATGTAGATTTTTAGGTCTTGCGCGTTACGACTGCTGACATGCGGCTGACATGCATTTTTGATATTTTATAGGCATTTTCGACGATGCTGTATCCACATGCGAGGTGCATCTCTAATATCAAAAATACCCGAACGGAATCGACGAAACAAAAATTGTACGTAACTGGTTGTTACAGTCTTATATAGGACGATAAACACCTTTCACAATTTTAGCCACCTGAATATCTTTTTCCCCGTTACAAGAGAAAAACGAAATTGTATCGAATTTTCTGTTTGTTGTCTTCCATTTTTGAAACCTTGTACTCGTAACTGAATAAATCAAACAAAAAACCGCAAGAGGATATTTTAGTGTCAAAATGTCACCTTTCCAACGAGCATAAATCTGAAATTGTTTGATATATACCTGACGAAATATCGATCACTACAGACGTCTACCGAAAAAATAATGGATTACTTTTTCCCCAACCTAATATAAAGTTATAAAATTTATGATATTACAACTAAATACAAAATATTCAAATTATTTTTTGACATATATGCAATTATTATTTATTTTTAATCCATTTTTAGTTTCGAAGACTTCTGGCCGATGTCTTGCAGCCACACCATGATGATCAATTTCTTCTCAGGTGGTTGAAAGGTAAAAATATTGAAAGGTTTTTTAATATTTCAGAGCCATGATTTATTTTAAGCAATTTTAACTTACTCATAAACATGTTAAAATTTTTAGTAGCTTAAATTTTATTTCTATTGTTTACAGCTAGAGATTATGATTTGGCAAAGGCTGAAAGAATGGTCCGAGAGGTAATTATTCTATCTTGTTACTTTTCAAAATAAAAATACTAACTATTTTTGACGCTTATTATTTTCTGTAAAGCTTAATAAACACAAAAATCAACTTCTGAATCAATTAGAATTCAACATAGGATAACCATTCTTTTTTCTCTACATTAAACGTGTTATGTATATAACTAATTTTATTAATATGTGAAAACTATAAATGCATGATTTGACCAAGTTATTGCTGAAGTAATTGTAAAGTGTCTTTTATTGTTAAGATCAAGAAATAGCAATGTTTTTGTTTAAAAAATAGAAGAATTATAATTCGATGTCACTCAATAGATATGAATGTATCAATAAAAAGGCAATTCTTGGTCTTAAAACATATTAGAATTCTATTTAGTAAATTATATTAATTGGAAAACATGTATATGAAATTTTTCGTATGCTTTTATCAAATGCAATTTAAATGTAATTTTTTGTTTTGATTGTCCAAAATAATATCAAGACTTTTAACTCAAATTAAGTTCTACACATGGAAAATGATATTTTGCTAAAATCTCTGCACAGTGATTCTAATTCAAATATTTTTTTAAACCCATTTTTGTTCTTCAACATTATTTCATTCCGAGAAAGAAGTTTTAAATTCCATACGATTAAATTGTTTTACTTTTTCGAGATTTTGTAAATCAATATTGATAATTTAATGAGCGGTAAAAAATAAATTACTCTAATTCACATGTTTAGCTTGGAAAAATGTCTCCCTAAACATAATGTAATAAAAATTAACATAGTGTAATTAAATAATTATAAATGAAATTATATTCAAGCCGTATTTTTTGTATTTATGCAATGTGTAAAAAACACGATTTAAAAATTTTTTAAAAATTTTAATATTGAAAAATTACAATAACCATTTTTGGCTGATTGTTGTAAAAATAATGGAATGAAATATGTTGTTATGGAAATTAATATTCATAACGATGTGTAGTGAAAAGAAGTGCTATTCATAAAATACATTTGAATATAATAAATTAATTGAAACAAGAGTTTTAACTGAGATCTCGACTTCCAAACTCATGAACAAGTTAGAGAATTATCTTTTTAACATAGAGGTAATATGACCAATATTAGAGGGCACAAAATAATATGAGTCATCAAGTTTTCTAGAAAATCTCTTTTAATGTTGCTGTAAAATAACGGCTTTATTTTTGTGATTTAAAAGTCAAAAGCAAAACGAAAATTTACTGTTTTACGACATAAGATATTTTTGATACTCTGATACACGAAAAGAACTTTATTAAACTGAATCAAGATATATTTTCATTGTTATTTACCAAATAGTAATAAAGCTTACTTTTTCTATCCATTTTCTAATGAAACTGATCTATTCTATGGATACGATAATGATGGTTAGACAAATTAAAAATATGTAAATCGTCAACTGTCCGAGCTTTTATAAAAGGGCATTTATACCTATCTAATATAATTCAGATTAATGTATGGTTTAAGAAAATAAATTATAAATGATATGTTATAATACTAACATTTTTATTTATTTTTTCATAAATATTACATGATTTATATAGTTTCATTCTATTCGATTCTAAAGCTAAATAAAAAATTATTTTGGAAGACAATACAAATATGAGATTTTATTATGAAAGTAAGCTTTTCAGTATTCCTTCAAAAGTTTTGTTGTTGACTACAGGATTCTAGAGCATTCCAACCTTTGTTCTTAAGTGGAATGTGTGTATCCTTATAAGGGATCAAAATGAAGTATTGCATACCTAAAACTCTAATTTGCATCTAATTTGGTTTTTTTTCACGTATTAACTGTCAAGTAACGTTCTCACAGTTAAAAATTACCGCATGTGAATATTGTTATCTGTGTCGGTTGAAATTAAAAATACAGTTCACATTTCCAGCATTGTGTCGTTGAACTTATGAAATTTTCTTACCAGTTTTTTTTAATTGCTCGAATTAAATACTCAAAATTATTTGAAAATGTACACACACGCTTTAAACATATATTAGATCCAGAAATAAGAAATCCATTATTTTTTTTTTTCGTGAACTTCAAGACTATTTAACATGCTTCGGATTTGCTTCGTTCAAATGGCTTACAACTATTTTATGGTAGATTTTTCACGTCTTGATGATGCAACAAAAGATGCCAAGGCGATAAATTTTAATCACTTCTGTGATTTTATCGATATTTTTGAAAATGGATCAACTATTGTGAGGTGCATCTTTATCATCAAAAATACGGGAGCATAATTTCGAAACCGAAATTGCACATAATTAACTGCTATAGTATCGAAGCCATTTATACCATACGATCCACTATTTCAGCCGCCTGGCTTGCATTTCTCTCTTTATTAAAGAACAACTAAAAGGTACTGAAATTTCTTTTTGTTGTCTTTTATTTTTAACACCCTATAATTCACATCTAACGGGCACTAAAGTAAGAAAAAATATTTTAGTGAGAAATGTCACCTTTCCAATAAATCTTAATGAATAATTTACGAGATTTCGATCACTACAGTCTCAATTAAAATATTATAGATTTATATATATATATACATATATACAAAATTATTTTAAGAAAATTTTATATATGTGCAAATAATAGAATATATCAAATAGTATCAACAGTGCATATTCCTACTATGATTTTATTTTTACTTTCAGAGCTTTAAGTTCCGCAAGAAGATTGGAGCAGATACAATTTTGACTGATTTTGAACCTCCTTTAGTAAGTATTTATTGAATCAAACATGAAAGTGCGCTTAAATAATATATTTATTCTGATTTAAATATAATCCCTCATCTAAATAAATTATGTCAATTCCAAAATAAAACTGGAGAAATATATGCGTGCCTTTTTAAGTTATATTATTTTTATATCAATAAAATAATAACTATTTTATATAACTATTTTTAAACTATTATATATAACTATTTTTAAATAATTAACTTTAAATGGCCTGGTTGTGGCCTAGTAGAAAGTTCTTAATTAGATATTGTGGAACAGGAAAAAATGACTTTTTCTCCCTAACTACTTTAGAGTACTCCGGGTTCTCTCTTTGCGAGATCTTATAGATTTTCTGGCGGGCTGATTTTGTATTCTGTCTATTTTAGAGATTTCTGAATTCTCTCCTTTGGAAGGACTGAATGCCGTGCCTTATCTATAAAACATTATTCTGATAGTCAAAGGAAAACACGAACGCATTATTCTGATTTAACTATAAATGTTTAAACCCTTCTAATATCTTCTTTTGTTGAATTAACCGTTAAATGAAATCAATTTCTATTACATATACAAAAGGTAGATATTTTTTTATGCGTCGAAGACAGTATAACTTTAAAAATACTTTTTCACAGTATCTGTAAATAATAAAATGATAAAGGCACGCAGAATAATTAAGGAGTACGGAAGAAAGGAATTTCATAATTTTTTCCCTTTTAGGATTCTTTAATAATTTTCATTTATTCTTTTGACGTCCTTTTTAATTATTTTTGAAGGCTCCTTGACACCAGAAATCCGATTTGTTTTACTGTATGAACGACCTTGTGAAATAAACGTTAACTGCCACTTCGCTTTACAGGTCTCTTTTAACATAGAATGATATATATACACAATAATTTATTTTATCTTCGTTATATTATTCAAGCTTTCAAAAACTTTTCCATTGTCATAAACAATAATTTTTTATTGCGATAACAAAAGTTGCCTTGTCTCGACTACTAAAACAAATTCTCATCTTCATTCATCTTGTTTGAGTGACTTTCATAAAACTCATTCCTATTTTTTTTAGAAAATATGTCATTTGTAAATGGTTACACATATTTTGAATGTTTTTTTTTTATTTTTTGCAAGCAACTTTAAAAATAGTAATAGATAACAAAAAATGTGTGTCCTCTCTCTCTTTCGCACCCACTTGTAATGTTAAAAATATACACGCAACGTTTAGTTTTAATTTATTATATTTTACTGTTTTTGAATACAATATGCAAAACTTTGATAACTTAAGCACTTCTTGTGATCATTAATTTTGATGCATTGTATAGAATCATTCTTACTTTTCTCTTTCAACAGGTGTTTAAAAGATATCCTGTTACGCATTGTTTGGGTGTAGATAATGAAAAGAGTGTTGTACGCCTCTTCATGGCAGGTCTCTGTGATTATAAAGGTAAAACGTTTGTTCTTTTAATTGTTTTCTTGCTTAAATTTACATTGTTGTCAAATATTTAGCTGTTGAGCATTCAACAGAAAATGTCTATAAGGAAACGGATTTGACGTTTAATCCAATCAAATACCATCGCTCTAAAAAAACCTTAGCATATCTTTTACGAATACATTTAATTTCTTTTGTATCCATTGAGAAAAGTGTCATTATTATTTCTCTAAAAAATGTTAATATTCATGTAATTAAAATTAGTAAAGTAAATATACTAGAAAAATTATGTAATTAATAACGTTAAATACGTATAGATTTATGAATTTATATATTCACACTTTATCTACAACCAATCAATAAAAGTGGTTTTTGCTTACCTTAAATAACTCCTTATTTAAATTAATAATATCAAATTAAATGTTTTTCATGTTGTAAATTGTAATATTGAAATTAAAACATTTTCTTTCATTAAAACTTTGTTATATGCCTTGTTAATATTATCCATGATATCCGTTTTACAATAAAACTATTTTTTTTTTTTATATAAAACTTTTTCTACATGTTTGCTAGTATCAGCCTCCAACTTCATATTTTATGGCAATACTAATTTAAGAGATTTAAAAATGAGATATTATAAAATACACCATTTTTACTGCTTTCATTAATTGTAATATACAAATAAAATCTTTTTTTACTTACAGGCTATGTATATTCAATTCCTGTGATAGATATCATGAAGCTCCTAGTTTATATTCTAGAAAGTGACTTGAAATTGCAGCATGAAAAGGTGATTTTTAAATTTTAATTTAATAAGTTGATTCGCAAGATTAAACAAATAAAACAGGTTTATTAACTTAGGGTTTATACTTCACTCCAATTAAAGTTTAAAAATTATTTAACTGAGTTAAATGTAAACTAATGTGCAAAATTTAGCGTAGAATAGAATATTTTCTTGTAAAAAACGAAATGAACTTTTGGCGATGCAATTAACTCAAATGATATTACTAAAACTAAACTCAGTAGCACGATAGCTCTTAGTGAGGCAAGGCCTACAGTGCCATACTGCTTTTATGAGCGAGTACCATAGAGTGCGAAACGTATGTCCCGGTTATGTAGCCAGCCTTAGGTTAAATCCCCAGTTTTTTTCTATGTCTAACTGGTACTCAGTTATATAGACTCTTTGAAGAGATGAAAGGCTGTGTTGACCTAGCGCAGCTCAAGGATAGAAGTTCGTAATTGTAGGCCTTGGAAGAGAGTGTGCGTGAGAGAGAAGCGCTACTACTGCCCAAATAATATTAGAATGTCTTTTATTTAGAACAATTTTTGGAAAGCTTGATTGTATTCCGAATACATTAAATTTTATTAGTTTCTTAAATGGATAGTACAACCGCAATGCAATTAATTGCGTATAGACATTATATAAATGAAATATTATTCTTCACATCATTTAAGATTGCATATCATATAAAACTCTTATTTGTATAGAAATACTTTTATGTAGCAAAGAAAAAATTACAGAAATTCTCATCCAAATTAAATATAAATTTTTTATAACCAAAACATTTTCTAAGCTACCGTCATTCATTTTACTATATGTCCCCCTGAAATAATCCAATTCAAATTTGCTTCATTGAATATTCATGAAAATAACTTAAATTATTACATGATTTCTCAACTCACAATAGTTAACCAGGCATATTTTGATTATGAAAGATCGCCTAATAGAAACATGTAATTGCTATATGATTTATATGTAATTGTCTAAATTGATATTTTAATATATGATTTAATATAGTAAATTAAAATTTTATTATTTGTGTTAAAGTTTTTCTTTAAATTTTGAGATGAAATTAACCACTTCTTTTTAATATTTCCAGAAACCCGATGAAAAAATAACATTCATATTAGATTTTAATGGATTCACCATAAAGCAGTTCAACGATAAAGCAAGTACGTTACATGAACAAATATGTAAAAAATTTAAATTGTAAATTTTTTGCAGCAATAAATTAATTACTTTTTCTTATAGTTATTAATTGCGGCATCCAGTTGTTGACAATGTATCAAGATAATTATCCTGAATTGTTAAAAGCAGCCTACCTCGTCAATGGTAAATTAATTTTATTTAAATTTGTAATATTTAATTACTTAATTCGTGGAATATTATTTAAATCATATTTATTAATATTGAATTATATAATTAATTATTTAATTTACATAAATCAAACATGATTTCTAATAATTTCATTAATTATAAAAGATAATTTTATATTTTATTATTGTGAGACTTTAAAAGGTGTACAATCTCATAATTTTAATGGTATTGTGAAGTATATAAAATTTTTTAAATAATATTGTTTGTGTTATAAAAACCTCACACAACCAATCCGTTTTGATTGCATACATTTAGTTACAAAGAAACATAATTCTATAATTTAAAAGATACTGTTATACGTGTTTCTGTTTTGAAATTGAATTGTGAGCTCTCTGGCTTTTCTTTCTGTACACTCCTTGGACTTGACTTGAATCCCAAGACGGCTCATTATTTCATCGTAATCTTAGGATTAAATTAGTAAATTTAAAAAATTTATAATTTTGATTCAATTTGGAAATGATGCAAATCTTCATCTTTTATTTTATTTGTAGCTTAAATCAGGTTATTATTTTTTACCTTTTAGTTCCTTCCTATTTCAACTGGTTTTTCAATATTTTCAAGCCTTTCTTAAATGCAGTCACTTTAAGCAAGATAAAAATCTATAAAACAGGTAAGTGGGACAATAATGATTGTATTATTGTGTTCATAATAACTAATTAACTTGAAAACGGCCATATTTGCTTATGTTTTTTATTAAAAAAAAGAATTTTAACTTTTCAATCAAAAAAACAATTTGCATGTTTAAAGAAACTGTTTATTCCATTCTAGATGACTGGAAAGATGATTTACGAAACATTATTGATCCGAAATTAATTCCTGCATTCTTGGGAGGAGAGCTGACAGATCCCGATGGTAATCCAAAATGCACTAAACTGGTACGGAAATAAAAAAAAATTGTTTTGTGTTTTCATTCCCTTTTAAACACTTGTTATTTAAACTATTTATTTAAATAATTTAAAATGATATTCGCATTATTTCAAAATTTAACTTAAAATTTATTATAACATTTTTCTCGTAAATTAACCTAGATAAGAAATGACACCATTTAAAAACTGCCTTATGTTTATTTTGCTTTATTTTTAATGATAGATTTTTCTAGATACTTTCAATGTGTAATATTGTATTTTAAATTTAAAAGAATCAGGCTTTTTATAACTTACCCCGTTATGATGCACTTATTCGTTAGATAAGTATTTCGGAATAAACTAAAAATGAAAACACGTTAATAATTTATATAAGAGTTTCAACAGAGACGCATATAAAAGTGTGGAACTTTCTCTAAAACTTTCTAATCTGAGAATTAAACTCATTTCTAGAGAAGATTAAGATTGCCTAATTAACTTCTGTAAATATAGATTTTAAATTCAATGCACAATATAATTCTAAAACTAAATATGATTGTGTTATTGAGAATATTAGCTCATTACTATAAAACCAATTGTAAAAATATGTGATTTTGATATTCTAATTAAAAGAAATACTACAAAGTAGTGATTATTATTTTGTTACCTCGTTTACAACAATGAACAGTTACAAACTGGGGCTTATTAAATGTTAACTGTTGGTAGTGTACTAAAGTATGTAGAGGAAAATAAAAACATTAATCTCAAAAAATATATTATTTTAAGCATAAAATTTAAAATATATTTTAAGGTATTAAATGTTATAATTTTTTTAGTTAATTTATGAGCTTATTAATTAACGACTGTTTATAATTACTATAGTTTAGAATAATGCAAAAAAATAAAAGCATAAATTTATAAGAAATTTATTAAATCTCTTATGTTGATTTGGGCATAGTTTGAACCATATACTTATTCATAAAAATATTTAAGATAAAATATATTTACAAGCAATCTTATTCTTTATATGAATATTGGTTTTTGATGCATAAATTGAATGGAATCATAACAAATTAATAATTTTTAGTAAATGACACTGCAGCTTAATTCCGTGCTCTTGTTTGATGAATCTTGCTAAGTTTGCATTTATTTTGTTTAATTTTTTTACTATAGTTCAATTGGGATCCAAAAGTAGATGTCTCATATTACATGAAGAAAAACCAGACACCAGTCGATGATCCGACTATGAAGACAGCTGTAGTCAGCCAAAGATCAACTTTGCAAGTGCCTGTGGACGTTAACACAAAGGGATCAGTTTTGAAATGGGCCTTCAAGACCAAAGAAAACAACATTCGATTTGGACTGTATTTCAAAAAGCCTAACAAATCCTTAGAAGAGCTCTTACCTTTAGAAAACATAGACTGTCAGCTGTTTTCGGAAGAAAATGAATACTATTGTGAAAAAGCTGGAACATGTAAGTTTTTTTTAAATTTATCACTTTATTTAAAATATTAATACATGCTAATATCGACTGTTATAGTTTTACATACGTTTCCAGTGAAAATGGTTTCTGAAGATGTTAAATTAAACAATTTCTTAAGTGATGTACACAATAAATCTCGTGATATTTTATAATTAAAAATAGTAGACTTTTCTTACAACTTCACCCATACTGCAATAAAACAAATTGAGTATTCTTTTAAGAAATAATGAAGTTTCGATCAATATTATGTTTTAGTTAAATGATAATCCTGCATGATGCTTAAATTTTAGACGTTTAATTTTGGATAATGATTCAATATCTGACAGAAAAGCTAAAACATCTCATGAAAATGAGAAAAAATACCACTGTTGTAGTACATTTAAAAATCTATATTCCATGGTATTCTTTCTTAACATTTTTAACAAGGGAAGCAAAGTGAATCATCAGGAATTCTAAATATTCAACACAGGAAAAACAAACAAACAAACGACTGATATATATTTCATTTTAATATTACGATATTTACATGCACTTTATATTTCCTGACAAATGAACAAGCATATGATGCTCTGTTTTGTGATAAAATGAATTGCATTATATAAACATAAAATAGGAATATGAACGTATTTAAATTATAAAGCTAAAATTTTAAAACTATAAGCACACTAAAATATAAGAATCTATGAAGAATTTGCGATTAAAAGCAGAAAAACCACATAATAAATATTAGTTATAGCAATTTTCTTATGTCATTAAATATATTTATTTCAACTATTTTTAATGATCTGTTCTGTTTTTCAGATGTCCTGTACTTTGATAACACTTATAGCTGGTTGACAGCGAAAGAGCTCTGCTACAAAGTCGAAGTAATATCATGTGATGTGATCGAAGCTAACAATAACTGATAGTTTGATTGATTGTACTATTATAATATTTTTTTGTATAATACATGTAAATTGCATCATATTTTATATACATTTTACCTCATTTTAATATTCTATTTCATCCTTGTAAGTCAATAAATTCTCAAAAAATTTCATTGATGTTGTTCTTTTGTTAAAAAGCAAACAGAAAATTTCATAATTTCGAATCCTGAAATTGGAGTTGTTCTAAGCTAGGATAGAAGAAAAATGAGCCGTAGATGAATGGAGACATTTTAAGAAATTAATTTTCAGTTGTCTTAAGATGAATTCAAATAACGTAGATATCCAAGCATGTTTTGTATCGAGAAGTCGTATAATTTTTGGATTATGGAGTGATTTATATATGGTTCAATTTTCCACATTTTTAAAAAGCTGATATGTTTTTTCAAACACAATAATAGATGTTTGCTTTCCTGTATATGAGTTTTGCGTATATTTCAATAATTAAACTATGAAACACATGAAAAAATATACATAAATAAATTTTGTAATAGAATAAAAATATAATTATTAATTACATTATTATTTTCTTAACTATCAATATTTCAAAATTATAAATAATTTAATAAGTTAAAGAATAACTTTTTAATTAAATCGATTTTTTTTGTCTCACCTTACCCACCCAGAATTTCTAAAGTTTGATTTAAATTAAAATTAAATTATGCTGCACAGGAGAAAGAAACATATTAGTGGCTCATTATTTGTGCAACGGCTACCTAAAAATAGTTCAAGAAAAAATGTTTTTGATAAATAGGTGGCAAATTATTCTGGATTTTATTAGGTAATATACTTCACAAAGCTTAATATTTTAAGTAACTCTTGGTAATTTCGTACTGAAGGAATTGTAACCCATGAAAAAGTATATTCCTACTTGTTAAAAAATAAGTGTTGCATTAGTAAATAGTATTGAAATAAATAAGATAATTTGTTTTGATAAACATTAGAGAAAATCAAAATTTTCTTTGATACCTTTACACTTATTTTTAAAATAGAAAAAGGTGCAGATTAAATTCTGTGAAATTTAAAATCTTTTGAACAATACTCTACATCTATAACTTACATGTATAATAATTTTTAAAATCGATAAATTCAGATGAGTTATAATTTATAAATCTAATTAGAATGTGAAATGAATTTGTTAAAAAGGCTTTTTTTCTCTCTATCAAAAATATCATTTTTAATTGCCATTTTAAGCTAAGATAAAAATTAAATAGTATTTGTCACACCACAAACCTTTTTCTAATTTTTTGTGTTTGTATGTGCCTTTAAATAAATAAAATAATTAAATTTATTTGCAAGGGAAATAAAATTTAAATTATATGTTCTTTAATTGTTAGATTTAAAATGTTAATCAGCATGTAATAGACTTCTGGTAGAAAATCTAGGAAAATTAGAAAATGGTTATAAAAGTTTTTAGAATTTTTATTTTTGTTCCATATTTAAAACTAATTGAATTATTTAAAAAATATAATAATAAATATTGTATTGAGACGGGAAAAATATTTCATTACATATGATGAAATTTATATATAGTTACAGCTGAATAACACAATGACAAATACAGTCTTTCTTAAAAAAAAAGAGGCTCCACCATCTCCAAATTTTCAAAATTTCTATATATTAATTACATAAATGATTAAAATTTTCAAAGCTATTGGATGTTAATTTTGAGCATATCATCGATTTCTTTTGCACATTTCCTTAATATAAAACCAATAATAGTTGCATAAAGGTTACCTAATTACAATATCTTAACGAACTATAAAAAGGGACTTTTTCAAAACTATAAAAAGTCACAATTTAAAATGCCAGAATGACATTGTTGAGAATCCATTAGCCAACAGTATACTTTTAAAAATGGTCGCTTAGTTAAAAAGTGAAGGGTAAAAAGCAACCATGCAGTAATTCATCCTTTCCCCACTTCAATGCAATTACTGCTAGTCAAGATTACATCAAGCATTTATTTATCAGAAATGTCTATCAAATATGTTGTTGATGATGAACAATGTTGACAGTAGATTGATCGAACATAGTGTTCAAAAATAGCCACTTGGATTAGATGATCATTGTGTTTTTTCTATATGAAGGACTCTGAGCTACTAGTCTCAACCAGCTTTTATTTAATAGATTAGTACAACCATTACCTCTGGTGAGATGGTGTACTGAATAGTTACTATCTACTATAACAGATCACCTCTAATAATTCTGCGCGTAACTTTGATAACGCAATGATATGTTGATTACATCTCGTTGTTTGTACAATTAATCTTTGTGAACCATTATCCTGGAACCTGTTTTCAACAAGATAATACCAGGCTCAATGTATGTATGCATATCTCTGAGTTGTCTTCTTTATACTTTCGATATTTTTCTTTAGCCAAAAACTGAATCTTTTCGCCAATGTGGCATTTCGTCAATCGAAAATGTTTGTGGAATACAGAATCTATCAGATTCAGAAATAAAAATACATATAGTACATTTTGCTTATATTCTTTTCTTTTATTTATTTTTTATATTAAAGAGAGATTGTTGTCTGTTCGGAGTCATTCAAAAAAGTGAGAGGGCTAATATTGTGAATTCCAGGAAATTATTTTAAGATAAATAGTAATAAAATATATTCAGGATTTATGGCAGATAAATGTTTCCACACAGTTCACAAATAAAATTAATAGATTAATTTATAGAGGGTGGTAAATAAAAAGTAATCATTGTATAAAAATACAAAAAACAGAAGAAAGAATCACAATTCACATGCTATTTTAAATCATCACATTGAAAAATTTTGTTTCAGTAATAGCTATGCATACAAAATTTTTCTCATTAAATTAAATTCGAAATCATTTAATTAAGGAAGATTTAAAAAAATAATTTGGAAAAGTTTAAAAAAACAATGGAATTATAATGCATGTTCTTAACAATATATTTTATCACTGAATTTTTTCTATTATAACTTATATTAATTTATACAGTATGGTATAATTAATATAAATTGCTGTATTAATATATGGTTGCACAATAAGTGTACAATTTAGAACTTTAATTATCTCCATGAATTCACGAGGATGTTTCCATAGGGTCGTTCGATCAATCAAGGAGCAGGTATTCTTTGTGGAAACATTGGTATGACGCAAATAAGCTACAAGACAATCATAACCACCAAACAGGTAGGAATACAAGCTTCTTGTGTAATGTTTTCTTGATTTTTTTTAGTTACTTTAGAAGATATTGTTTTAATTATTTGCTTTTTCATTTTACATCAGTTTCACCAAGTAAGTTGACAAAATAAATTACGTTAATTTAGAGGTATGAAAAGTGGTTTCTCCTGTTTTGCGCAAATTTATAGCATATTACCTTTTTTACAGAAAATCTACTTGATCATAACTATATCTGATAAATTGCAATGGCTAGAAGTCCTATGTAAAGTAACATCATTTTTTGAGATCTCAAGAAAATCAACAATTCCTACCTTTTAGAAATTACATTTGATAATGGAGCTTGAATGGGTGTGATAAAGTGAATGGAAGCTTGTGAATATTGTCAATTAAATAATATTTCTAAGTTTACGCTCATGGTAAATTTGCTGCCTCAAAGTTCGCTTCCTTAATCATCAGAGATAGTACGTGTAAAAGTATGAGATAAATTTATCAATCATATTTAAAATTTCAGAAAAGATTGATAAATTTATCTCATTCGATAGTTTATTTTATATGTTACAGTATTTTTAAGGAAAAATAGGAAAATAATATATTTATCAATCATTTATCTTAAATTTTTCTGGGAATGAAAAAATTAAAATAAATTATATTTAACTACGAGAAACTATTCTACCTATTTTAACAAAAAGTATTCTAGTCTTATGTTTGTACATTTTAGGTGAATTCTCTTTGAAGGACTAATTTAATAAATATGGAAAAGTATTCCAGGCGGAAGCGAACTAATATTGGGGAAGACACCATCAAATAATAGTATATAATTTTAAAATTATAAATCAAATTAATGAAAAGCTAAAACATTTGATTTATATGGATGTTTAACAATATTTAGAAAACAAAAAAGAAATTTCATCCAAAAAGTTAAGTTAATATGATGAAAGTTAATGCCACGTAGGGTACAAGCTAAAATTAGAATTACAATCATTGAATTACGATTTATGCATAACTTGTTAAGCACTCGATTTTGATTTTGATAAAAAGAAAAAAAAATCATAATTCTAGAAACAGAGGAAAGAAAGAGATGCTTCAATGCACATAATTTGCATATTATCAAATCTAAGAGAAAATTTTCAAATGAAGAAGGGAAATTTTTATCTGGAACTCTTTTAGTAATAATAAAACTCGTTTCATTGTGCGATGCGTGTTATTTACTGAACTCTTTTATCAATAAAACAATACTTAATATTTTTCAAAGACATAAATACATTTGAATGATGAAGAATTTTTCCAATAATAATGAATGATCTTAAGTCTCGAAGAGATTACTACCAAACCTGGATGGGGTAACAGAAAAAATTGTATTACAAAAAGATGAATAAATTTTACTGCATATATAGTACTGTAACAGGCAGCAATAAATTCACATTAGAACAGTAGTAAAAATGCACATATTATGCATTTTTATTCTGCCACACTATGGATATATAAGGAATTGTAACAGAATAATTTGATTTTTTACTAATGTTATAAATCCTGTTGTCAGGATTTCTTTTTCTTTTTTCTTTACGATATGTGTATGTGGAAAATATTTGTTCTCGCTCACATTCATTGCTAAAATGATAATGGATGATACATGGGCTCTGAAGAAGTGTGATGAAGAACATTTCTATCTGAAATTTTTTGCAAATGAAGGTATATGTGGAATTTGAGTTGAAAAATCTTCATATTCTCCAAAAAATTTTATTGCATGTTTGAAGGCGATATTACTTCACAGTTCCTTATTTTTCGACATTTTTTAAAAATTACCATTCCAAGAGAAAAGAAATGTTCTACTAATAATTTTAAGAAAATAAATACCTTTCGGAACTTTTCAATTTAATTTCTTCAACTGAGGAACACTTTTAGAATCACAATTTTTATGCTTTCACAGTTTCAATACGTTTTATTATCATTGATGTGCATTGTCTCCTCTCCTCTATTTCTATATCTATCTGAAACTTTTGCAGTAAAGTTCTTCTAAAATCAGTATTTTACTGTAAACTTTTTCATTTTAGCCTGCTTGATACCGCTATCACTCCTTGCAAATTTTAGCTATAAGGAAAATAAGAGAATAACTTTTAAGAAAATGCATATAATTTAATTGACTAAAAAACTGGATTCAACATCATATTACATTTTAAATGAAAATAATTTACATTGTGGTGTCGAATCTGCATTGAATGTAATTTTTGATAAAAAAGGAGGAACACACACATAGCGTATCGTATTAGTATTTGATATGATTTCTTAGGGATTCCTTAAAATTACTGCAGTATTTTTATTTTCATTTGTTAATATTTCAGATGTTAATGCAACAGTTTTTTTCATAATCTCTTTCATTATTTTCATTAACTTTATTATAAGATATTATTTGTTAAGCTGTTATGTGTTTACTCCTATCCTAGTAATAATATTCTTTTCCCCAATCTATAAGTTAAATGCATGCAAATACCTTTTTTTCTTCATCAGTAGTAAATCTAATTCCTATTTTTACTTGAAAAATAAAACATTCTTAAGATATTATGTGAGGAAAGTTTAGTTTATATTCGCTCAGGAGTTTTTGTATTAGTAAAATCTGAAAACCTTTTTTTATAATTTCGATCAACTGTATGTGCTTTCCTATATTTATATTAAAAAATAAATAGAAGTTTCACAAATGATACGTATTCATTGCTTTTTTTCTTTAATCCTTTATAAAATCTATAGCCATTAAATAACTTCCACTCGTGTGTAAATTTCATTTCTTTTTTTTATTTAAATTTTTATCACCATATCTAAGTACTCTCACTATTTAGTATTATAGAGTAGTATAATTTAAACATATAATTTTCACTATATAATAAATATTATAATTTGTATTTACAATATAAAAAATATATATTTACAAAATATAGGGTCTAACGATGCCATTTATGAAGTAATTTTTTTCTGTTGACCAGTTCCCAAATCTGTGAAAATAATTAAAAACAGGAAAAATAAATACAGACAACACCTGCCTAAATTATTTCAAATAATATCAATAGAATTTAGATTAGACGAGTACCCAACAATTAAATATTCGTTTTCCCCTCATTCACTTTAAGTAGCCATCAATAATTCCAACACTAAATTAACACTCAGTATCGTAAATTACATTAAATCACAAAAAAATATCAATTAGAGCTGTGTGAATTTTATAATTGAATCTGAGAGTCCTATGTTTAAATTGTTTATTAATTACAGGACATAATAACCTGTAAATTGTGAGCTTATTAATATACTACATTGAACCTCATATTTGCCTTATTGCATACTGCAGATGATAGCGTCAGCGCCACAAAGAGTTTTTACAGTTCTTCGTAGAAATTTAATATAGTGAGATGTAAAAGTTAAGTTGATTAGCACTGATATAGAAGCGCAATAAAAGGACAATGAATATTTTAGAAAACAATATCTTAAGTATAAAGATGAAAATTTGATAATATTACAAGTTTTCCAATGTTTATATCAAATTGTTGAGAATAATAAGCCGTCCTTGAATTTTATTGAATACATGGCTATTATTCATTAATTCTTTATTTACCGTATTATATTTCAAATTATCTGTTTAAAAGCACGTTTAATTTCCACGTGCCTTTGGAAAAAGAACTGCTCTAGTGAAGCGTAAAATAATTCGAACTTGGTAAAAGACAAGTTTCTATAATATTCCACGAAGATGCTTTATCTGTTTTTCTTAATTTGAATTGTTTCATTTCATGGAAAACTCAGACATTATAAACATAAATTTGAGTTAATTTTTTGTTTAGTTTGAATCATTCACGACGTTTTTATTATAAAATAAAATTTTTCATGGTAATTTGAGTTTTATTTCTTGCTAAATTTCTTAGTACGAATTTTAAAATTACATGAGATAAAATACTTGATAAATTGTTTAAAATCGCGAATCTCTTTGTACAATAAAATGCGAGAACGTATTGTCCTGAAGATTTCATAATTTTTCATTTAACAAGGAAGTTATTTATTGATCGAGGAAAAACTCAATCCTTTTAAAAACTTTTGCGAAACAGTAACAAATTACTTAAATTAAAAGACTGCGTTTAACTATTGTAATAATGATTAAATTTTCTTAACGTTTATAGTGTATATTACATTTATTATAATGCCTTGTTAATAGTTACTTACTTGAAAGGAAAATATGTGTGTATATATATAAATACTGAATTTAATATTTATATATATTCACACATTCTTTCCTTTTAGTTAAGAAATAAAATTTAAACAATTACACATGAAGGAAGTACTATCAGTGAAATTTTTCTAATTGCAGTGTATTTCCAAACATTTCATTACGTGTTGCAAAATATATTATGAAGAAAAAAATAATTGGCAATGACTTATTTACAATTATTGATCGAACAATAAATCTTTATTGGAGGGAATTTCAATTTATGTGACAAAGCATCATCATAATTGTGTAAATTGTACGAAAAATGTTTTGATAAATGCATTATGTATTTTTTCATATATATATATACTTAAATGTACTATGAATTCTTTTATATTCAAAAAGAGACTGAATACGGTTTTGCAATAGAACGATCAACGTACTCTCTTGACCACAATCCTTGTATTTTTTCTATTAAAAAAAATACTATAGGAGAGATCCTACTCAGTATTTTCCGAATATTAATAACAAAAATTATCTTTTCTTGTTAATTCTCGACCCAGTGAGCAAGCATGATAGAGGAAAAGTAGTTGTATTAAAATTTTACCTTCAACTCCGTTGTTTAATAGGACGGGAGATTACAGCTGACATTTTCAATAAATGAGTTAGCTACAAATATTATTTATAGCAATGTATTAGTTTTCTTTTTTTAAGTTTCAAAATATTCTGATATATAAATGCTCAATACGTATGAAATACTTCATACAAAATAAAAAACACTCAAAATTACGTGGTCACTGGTTAATGCTTTTTTGTGAATATATATATATATATATATATATATATATATTTATATTTGTATATATATATGTGTGTGTGTGTGTGTGTGTGTGTGTGTGTGTGTGTGTGTGTGTGTGTGCAGTCATTGTAATACCAATACAATTTATGAATCATGGAAGGAAAGATATATTTGAAAATTATAAAGAAAATGGAAGAAATAAATCTAAGCAATATACAATATTTTCCAGAGTATCTAAAATGCAAATTATCTGCTGCTTATATTTCTGTGTTCTATGATATCCTTGTTGTCTACTTCACTCATGCCTTTGAAGCACTTTTTCTTGCCGAACAACAAAACATTTTCAATGACACATCTTTCTTCTCTCTTCAGATTTCCCTAGATGCTAAAAATTTTGTTCAAGAAAATTGGATCGATTTTCTAGTTATTATATAGGTAAATAATAATGAGAATACTTTTATTGAATTATGCATACATATATATACAATCTTCTATCTATATATATATACAATCTCTATATATATACAATCAGAATATATATTTCAAAATTTTGCTTATGATTTTTTGGGAGAAATTAAATTAAATTTAAGCTTCAGACATTTTTTGGTCTCAACATTCATTTCAAATTGCATAAATTAAAAATAATTAGAGTGAGCATCATCATTTCAAGATAAGTCAAAACGAATCATAAATGTTATGTTAAGAAAATGCTTCTGCGTATGTTAACATATCTGAAACAACATCCATTACTATAACGTACACAATGATAGTGAAATAACAGAAATGTCTTGCATAAATTCATATTTTTGAGTTGTTTAGTATTTATATATCAGAATATTCCGATTTTTGAGTAGATTTTGAAAATTTAAAATATTTTTTAACCATACAGTATGAGAGTATATAAGTTAAAAATTTACATTCATCAAAAATTACTTCGTATATATATATATATATATATATATATATATATATATAT